>JAABKJ010003645.1:0-25642 GCA_011634705.1 Andricus grossulariae | reverse complement strand
CTATTTGGTTTTAAATTATTCTATTGTGGTTAAAAATTTAATAATTTGGTCGAAAATTAAACTATTCGATTGAAAATTCTTTTTATGGTTAAAAATTGAAATTTAAAATTAAAAATTGACCTTTTTTGGTAGAAAATTCATGTCGTTCGTTGAAAATTAGTTTTTTTTTGTAGAAAAGTTATCTTCTTAATTGAAAAATCATCTCTTTGGATGAAAATTTAAATAATTGGTTAAAGTTATGTATTTTATTTAAAAATGCAACTATTTAGCTGAAAATGTATCTTTTTTTTTTGAGGATTCAACTTTTTGCAGATAAAAATTCATCTCTTTGATTCAAAATTTGTTTCTTGTAGTTGTTGAAAATCTCTTTTTCACTTTCTTTTTTACATAGCTTTCTATCTGAAAAAACTTTCTTTAATCAGCTTCGAGAAGTCTTTGATAAATTTATTCAGCTTTAATTTGAAAAGAAATGTTTGAATCGGATGTAAATAGTGATCACAAAATTTTTTAATTTATCATCTTATGACAATAATCAAATTTAAAATACCAATTTTCAAACTAAAATAAAATAGTCAAATTGTCAGTTAATAAAATTAATTCTCAAACAAAAGAAAAAAGAACTTTAATCGAAATGGTTCATTTCTCAACCAAGAAAGATGAATTTTTAACCAATTAGTTCAATTATTATTCACAGAGATGTCGTTTTAACCAAGAAGATAAATTTCCTTCCAAAAAGTCGAATTTTGTATATAAGAAATGAATTTTCAAATAAAAATGGTAAACTTTCAATTTAAAAAACCAGTTTTCAAACAGAAAAGGAATTTTCAATAAACTTGTTGATTCCTCAACCACAAAAGATTAAATTTCAGTCAAAATTTAATTCTCATCCAAGAATGATTTTTCAGTCGAGAAAGAAAAATAATGTCAACCAACGAATTTTTAGCCAAATTATTAGATTTTCAACCAGCAAGGAATAATTGAAATTCAAAATATGAATTTGCAACAAAAATGGTGTAGTTCAATTTGCTGTTAAAGAAAATAACTGTTAACAAAAAAAAAGGAATTTTCAACAAAATAGTTGAATCATCAACCAAAAAGATGTATTTTCTACCAAGAAGATTAATGTTTTCTGAAAAAGACGAATTTTCAAACAAATCATTAAATTTTTAACTCAACATAATAAAGTTTTGATTAAAAATATGAATCTTAAACCAAATATGGTGCAGTTAAATAATTAACTAATTCCCAACAACAAAAAACGAATTTTCAGCAAATTAGTTGAATTTTTAAGAAAAAAGAATCACTTTCTTACAAAATTATTAAATTATCAACCAAAAAAATTTTTATTCTGTTGGAAAAAAAATTCTACCAGAATTGATGAGTTTTCAAACTGAAAAGACAAAATTATAACAAAAGTTATGAATTCTCAACAATTTTTTAGCCTAGAAAGTAGAAGAAGTTTAACCTACTTGTTGAATTTTCAAGCAAAAAGAGGAATCTGAGAAAAATCGATTTTTAATTTAATATATAAATTTTCAACCACAAATAGTATTGTTCAATTTCCAGTCGAAGATGATAATTTTCAAACCAAAAAAAAGGAATTTTCATCAAAATTATTGAATCATTAGGTAAAACAGATAAAATATTAATCAAGTAGTGAAATTTTGAACCCAAAAGATGAATTTTTGAGGAAAAAGATTAATGATCTACCAAAAAAAATCATAATAAAAAAAAAATTGAATTTTCATCTGAAATGATAACTCTTTTATTAAAAATACAATTTTGTAACCAAGAATTGTATATTTGAATTTTTTCTGCAAAAAGTTAGTCAAAAAAAATGGTTATCAAAATAGATGATTTCATAAAAATATTTCATAAATGTTCTAAATTATTTCCACTAGATTTTTAAGTTAAAATCAGTTAGAGAATAACACTGTCCATCTTCAACTGAACCACAAAAGATTAAATTTCAATCAAAAGAGATCAATTCCTAAACCAAAAAGACAAATTTTTGACATTAGAGTTGAATTCTTACTCAAGAATTATATTTCAGTCAAGAAAGAAAAATAACTTCAGCCAACGAATTTTCAGCCAATTTATTAAATTTTTAACCATCAAGGATTTATTTGCAATTCAAAATATAAATTTGCAACAAAAATAGTGTAGTTTAATTTGCAGTTAAAAAAATAACATTTGAACAAAAAAGTGAATTTTCAACATAATAGTTGAATCATCAACCAAAACAGATTAATTTTTATTCAAATAGTCGAACATTCAACCAAAAAGATGAATTTCAAACCAAGACGAATAATTTTATATCAAAAAGACGAGTTTTCAAAAAAATTATTGAATTTTCAACTAAACATAATCAATTTTTAATTAAAAATATGAATCTTCAACCAAATATGATACAGTTAAATTTTTAGATGAAAAAACTAATTTTCAACCACAAAAAAAAAAGAATTTTTAGCAAATTAGTTGAATTTTCAACGAAACAGAATCACTTTCTTAGAAAATTATTAAATCATCAACCAAATAACAAAATTTTCATAAAAAAAATTGAATTTTTACCAAAAGAGATAAGTTTTCAAACTAAAAAGACGAGTTTACAACAAAAGTTTTGAATTCTGAACCAATTTCGAGCCTATAAAGTAGAATGAATTTAACTGAATTGCTAAATTTTCAGGAAAAAGATGAATTTTTGGACAAGAAGGTTGAATATCTACAAAAAGATGAATTTTCAAGCAAATAATTAACCTTTAAACTAAGAAAACTCGATTTTCAATTTAATATATAAATTTTCAACCAAAAATAGTATTGTTAAATTTCTAGATGAGGAAGATAATTTTCAAACCAAAAAAAAGAAATGTTTAACAAAATTTTTGAATTATTAAGAAGAACTAATGAATTATTAACCAAGTAGTTAAGGATATAAACTACCTACAATCAATCTCAAAAGTCGTTTAACTTGAAAATGATTTATAAAATCGACAAAAATATATCTATCATTAATTTCTGCAAATCGTGATGGAGGCTTCTGAGCGTGACTTAGCAAAAAATTTTCAGGTTAAAATTATTCATTTAACTGTAGTTATTTAAACTTTTGGTCCAAATGCTAGTTTCTTCGTTCCACGTCACATGTGTTTTTTCGTAAAAACAATGTACAAAATATAATAAGAAAATACTACTAAATACAAATAGCATTCTTTAGAAAATAATATTTGAGGGTAAAATTGTTTATTTAACAATATTTATTTAGAGTTTTCGTTTTTGTTGTGTCTCTAGGGAAAATTAGCAATACTTATTCAATCCTAATCATTGAGGCCTCATTTCATTCTTTAAAGGATTCTCTACAATTCTATTTGGGTTGGTTTTATTAGAAATCATTAATTTAGGAATTATTTATTTATTATTGATATAAACAATGATAGTTCAAATTTTGATAAACACCACCGAAATAGAATTGTAAAGAAATGAGTGTGATTCAGAAAAAAAAATTCTTCCTCTGATCTCTCTAGTAGCTCAGTGGTTAAAGCACCTGACCGGAAATCAGTTGACCTGGTGTTCGAATCCCTGCGGAGTGAAAGGAGAAGATATTTTTCTGCATAAAATTTAATCGAACTATTTGGTTAAAAATTCATGAGGATTTGAGTAGACACGCTGGATCCTCGCTGGACCGCCCTGTAGTTTTTCTAAATTAAAAAAAAATAAGACTCTGTTATAATTACTGTTAAATCAAAATTAATTGAATAATTTAATCTAGACTTTTACACAGAAATTTAGTTTCCAGAACTCGCAAAGATGATAAAAGGTGAAGAGAACAATACATTCAGCAACACACTGGGAGAAACAATCACTGTCAAGGTTTGTCCCACTTTGGCAGAAACAACAGAATTATTGGCAAAGGTTTTAGATAACGATGAAAAAACTGCTCAACTTTTATCGAGGGAAGTCCATCGAGATGTTGTTTTAACAGACGTGCCTGTCAATATTGTGGATGTGCCAACTGATTTTGAACTTGCTATCGAAGACCTCAGAATATGGGTTGATCCGATTGGTAAGCCATCTTTGTTTTTTTGCAATATTAATCCTCACTGGGGTGCCGATTAGAAATTTAAATTTGTTAATTTTGCAAACGCTACCCCTTTATTTTTTTTTATTTTTGTGAAAAAATACTGACATACATTTTCCTTTAGGGGGGTATTTTTGACTCGAGTACGTAACATTTTTAATCTTTCTCTAAAATTTTTTTATTATTTTCAACAAAACAGTTGCATTTTCATATAAAAGGATCAAATTTTTACTAACACAGATGAATGTTTAAACTAAAAACACGAACTAAAAAAAAATTGTTAAAATTTCAACCAAGAAAGATTTCAGTTGAATTTTCAATACCAAAATATTAATTTTCATCAAAAATTAATTTTCTATTACGATATAGTTGAACAGTGAACTGAAAAAGACAAGTTTTCAACCAAATAGATGAATTTTGAACTAAAAAAGGTCAATTTTCAACCAAAAATGGAATAGTTCAATTTTCAAGTTAAAAAAATTATTTTTCAACCAAACGGATGAATTTTCAACTAAAATGATGAATCTTCAACAGGACAATAAGAATATCACATCTGTGTGCATAATATAAACTGTCAAAAATTCCACATTTGTTAATGTATAATTTTATTATTACATTTTCAGTAAAAATAAATATTTTCACCCAAGAAAAAAGGTAATTTTCAACAAAATAGATAAATTTTCAACCAAACTGATGAATCTTTGATAAAAAAATGTATTCTCAACTAAAAGTGCAATAGTTGATATTTCCACTAAAAATATTTTAATTTTCAATAAAAAAACTATTAAATTAAACCAAAAAAATACGAATTTTCAACCAAGAAAGATTTTTCAATCAATAAAGATAAAAATCTTGTCCAGAATGTTGAGTTTTTAAGCCATAAACAAAAATTTTTGGAAAAAAAGTTGAATTTGAAACCCAAAAATATGCATTTTCTACAAAAATAATAGAATTTTTGACTAACAAAAAGATGTGTTTTCAACAAAATAAGTGAGTTTCCAACAACTGAAAAAGAACAATTTTGAATTAAAAATGAAGTAGCTAAATTTTTAGTAAAAAAAATTAATTTAAAAAAAAAAAAAAAAAAAAAAAACAATTTTCAACAATGTTGGTTAAATTTTTAATCAAAGAGATGAACTTTTAACTAAAATTATGCATTTTAATTTTCTACCGAAAAAGACAAATTTTCAGTTTAATTTTAAGTTAAAGAAATAAGTTTTCAACCAAGTAAAAATATTAATTAAATTAAATTAAATTAAATTAAAAAATTAAATTAAATAAAAATAAATTTGTAACGAAATTGTTAAATTTTCAATCAAACAAATAAATTTTCTACCGAAAAGATTAAATGTCTATAAAAAAAATTGAAAATAAATGGAATAGTTAAATTTTTATTTAAAAAGATTAATTTTCATTAAAAAAACTAATTTTCAACCAAAGAAATGAAATTTCAACCAACAAAAAGATTAATTTTGTACCAAAAAAAAATAATTTTTAACAAAATACATGAATTTTCAACTAAAAAAGATAAATGAAAAAAAAGTAGAATAGTTTAATTTTCAGTTAGAGAAGTAAATTTTCAAGCAAATAAAATAAATTTCCAACGAAACAGTTTCATTTTCAAGCAAACGAATAAAATTTCTAACAAAAAGATGAAATGTCTATACAAACAATTTTCGAGAAAAAATCTAGTTAAATTTTTACTTACAACAAATTTTTTTTCAATATAAAGAAATAATTTTCAGCCAAAGAAATAAATTTTTGACCGAAAAAGAATAAAAAAGTCAATTAGAAAAAAATAATCTAGAATTTTCTCGCTATAATAAGGAAACTTCTCTAAATAATATACAAAGTTTTCAAATCATGTAAGATTTTCTGTAAAATCTATAACAAAATGTTGGAAAGTAAACCGAGTTTTTTTTTCTAAAGAAAGGATCATTAGTGCGCACGTAGCGCGAACAATATTCTAGTTGCCTAAAAAAATTGAAATTTCCGAATAAATAATTTTGCTTCACCATAAAATTTATTTCTAAATGTTTCTAAACATTATTGACAGAATAGAACATTTAAATTGTAAATGATTGTTTCATATTGGAAAATAATTCTGTTCTTAAGATTTTGCTACCACACTATTTTTTCTAAACGTTTTTACATTTTCAAACAGATAAGAAAAGTTAAGTTATGGGAAAAAATTATTTTGAAGACTTCGAAAATAAATTTAGAAGCTTTTTAATAATTTTGAAAGATTTTGAGATTACATTTTTTTTTAATTTCATGAGAATTTTAAATGGTTTAGGTTTTATTTTAAAAGAATAATTTCAAAATGTGTTGGAAAAAATGTGTCAAAAAGGTAAAAAATAACGTAAATAAAATAAAATAAAATAATACAAATAAATAAAATAAAAATAACGTCAAATATTTTTGTCTGGAAGTTTATTTTTAAAAATTAAAAAGTGTACTATTATATTTTTGGTTTAGAATTCATCTCTTTTGGTTGTCAATTAAATTAAATTGTTGAAAACTCAATTATTATGTTAAAAAGTCACCTTTTTTGTTCGTAAATTTAATTGTTTTATTGAGCATTTATCTTCTTAGATAGAAAATTCGTCCTTTTGGATTGAAAATTCATCATTTGTTAGAAAAATTATCTTTTTTAGTTAAAAGTTAATTCTTTTTAATCAAAAAGTCTACTATTATATTTCTGTTTCAGAACTAATCTCTTTTGGTTAGAAATTTAATTATTTTGTTCAAAATTGAACTAATTTGTCCAAAAATTTAACTTTTTTATTGAACATTCGCCTTTTTTAATAGAAAATTCGTCCTTTTGGTTTAAACATTCAACTTTTATAGTTGAAAGTTAATTCTTTTTAATCGCAAAGTCTAGTATCATATTTTTGGTTCAGAATTAACATATTTTGATTTAAAAATTTACTATTTTGTTGAAAGTGGAACTGATTTGTCAAAAACTCATTTTTTTTGCTCTAAGCTTCTTCGCTTTGGATTGAAAATTCATCTTTTGGTAGGAAAGTCATCTTTTTTAGATGAAAGTTAATTCTTTTCATTCGAAAAGTTTACCATTATATTTATGATTTTGAAAGTTAATTTTTTTTACATTCAAAAGTTTACTATTATATTTTTAGTTCATAATTCATTACGTTTGGTTGAAAGTTTAACCATTTTGTTAAAAAGTCATCTTTTTTGTTTGAAAATTCAACTGCTTAGTTGAAAGTTGAACTACTTGGTAAAAGAAATCATTTTTTTTGTTGAAGATTCATTTCTTTGGTTGAAAATTGAAGTATTTTGTTGAAGTTTTTTATGTTTAAAAATTATCTTTTCAAATGAAAATATGACTATTCTATTTTTGGTTTAAAGATTATATTTTTTTAGTTAAAAAATTACATTTCTTTAAGAAATCATTATTTTTGCATTGCAAATAAATGTCTTTAAACTGAAAATTTAAATCTTCAATTTTTTGTTAAAAATGTATCTTTTTTAATTAAAAATATTTCTTTTGCGTCAAAAATGATTAATTTTTTTCATAGAATTTTTTTTATGCCTGAAAATTCATCGGGTTGAAAAGTAATCTCATTAGTTGTTAATTCATTTCTTATTACGTAGATAATTACTCTTTTTGGTCAAAAATATAACTATTTGGTTAAAAACCTATTTTTTTGTTGTTGAAAATTCATGTATTTGGTTAAAAGCTTAACCATTTTTTGAAATTTTTTTTTTCTAATTGAAAATTAATTTTTTTCATCTGAAAATTTAACTATTCCATTTTTTGTAGAAAATCAATCTCTTTTTTGTAAAAGATTCCAAAATTATGTATTCTGTTAAAAGTTGAACTATTTTCTTGAAAATTTATGCATTTTCTAAAAATTCAACTTTTTTGGTAGAAAATTTATATTCTTCGTTGAAAATTTATCTTATGGCTTGAAAATTAATTTCTCTGGTTTGAAATGTAACCATATTGTTGAAAATTCGTTTGTTTTTGCTTGAAAATAAATGTCTTTAAACTGAAAATTTAATTCAATTTTTTATTCAAAATGTGTCTTCGAAAATTCCACTTTTAGGTTGAAAATTGATCTTTTTTTATTCAACTTTTATCTTGTTCTCTGAAAACTCATCTGGTTGGTTGCAAATTTAATTATTTTCTGAAAAATTAATTTTCGTTGCTTAAAAATAATTTTTTTTTCAACTAGAAATGTAACTATTCTATTCCAAGTTAAATTTTTTTAGTTAATATTTTAACTATTTAATTGAAAATTCATGTATTTTGTTGAAAATTAGTATTTCGTGGAAGAATATTAATCTTCTTTGTGAACAATTTTTCCTTTTGGTTGAAAATTCATTTCTTTGGCTGAAAATTAGTTTTTTTTTGTTAACTATGAAGTTTTTAACTGAAAAGATGATTATTCTATTTTTGGCTTAAAATTGATCTTTTTTAGTTGAAAATTCGTCGTTTTAGGTAGAAAATTAGTCTTTTTGGTTAGATTACAAGTATTTGGTTAAAAATCTACTTTTTTTTTTAAATTAATTTCTTTGGTTAAATATTTAATCATTTTTTTAGAAATTTTTTTTTTTTAATTGGAAATTTAACCATTTCATTTTTTGTAGAAAATCAATTTTTTTGTTCAAAATTGAACTATTTTGATCAAAATTAATGTATTCTGTTAAAATAATTCCCTTGTTTCAAATTTTAACTATTTTGTTGAAAAATCTTCTTTTTTTTTATTGAAAATAAATGTCTTTAAACTAAAAATGTAATTATTCAATTTTTGGTTGAAAATGTATCTTTTTCAGTTGAAAATTTCACTTTTAGGTTTAAAATTCATGTGTTTGATGGAAAATTCGTCATTCTTTGTAGAAAAGTAATCACATTAGTTAAAAATTAATTTCTTTTGTTGAAAATTGAACTGTTTTGTCAAAAATTCGTTTTTTTTTCGGTTGAAATTTTAACTATTCTTTTCTGGTTGAAAATCGATTTTTTGTTGTTGAAAATTTATCTATTGTTATTGTATTGTATTTTCCAGCCTTAAATTTATAATTAGAAAAAATCCAAAATTAAGAAAATTCATTTTCAGACCCAAAGCGGCCAAGCGGAAACTCTAAACCAGTCTTAAAAAATAAAATAAAATTTATGACAGTATTTTTTCACCAAAAGGAAAAAAATTAGAGGGTAGCGTTTGCAATATTCAAAAATTTATATTTCTAATGGGCACATTAATCGTCACATGGTACATAGAAGAGACCACTCTACAGTAGATAAACATCCTGCAGTATATAATTATTAATTAAAAATACTAATGTATGTAAAATAATTAATTTAATATCATTAATAGTGAAGCTACGATACGTTTTAATATATTTGAATTATAATTTATTAGTTTACTAATACTTGTGCTTATAATTAATGATTATTATTTATTATGGGATCATTATCTACTGTAGGGTGGTCTCCCCTACTTGAAAAATTTTCCATTTAGTTTTTAATTCACCAGCCCTCCTTTCTTTCTTTGATTTTTAGTCTTTTTTAAAATAAAGGACTGAGTTTGTTTTTTCTTTGAGTCAGAAAGAAAATAATAAAAAATGTTAGCCTATCATTCATAGTTATTTTAAATCTAGCATTACATCTCATCAGGTGTTTAATTCTCTATCATTGGAATGAAGACAAAAACCTTTACAGACAACACCGCTGATTATATTCATGGAATCGAATCAAAAGACGAAGAATCCGGATTACATATGACTGGTTTGTACTGTGTTACTGTACTTATTGGGGCTTATTTGCAAAGTACTGGATTACCTGTGATAGGCGTGGTGAACCAGCCATTCTACGAAAAACGAGATATATTGTAAATATAGAAATTATTATTTATTAAATCAGGGCCTAAAATGTTGTGCAGTCCGACAAAAAGTCATCCTTTCTGGTTTAAAATTCAAGTGTTTTGGTAGAATTCGTCTTTTTTATTGGAAAATTCAACAATTTAGTAGAAAACGCAACTATTTGGTAGAAAATTCAACTTTTTTTGCAGAAAATTCATATTTTTGGTTAAAAAATTTAACTGTTTTGCTAGAAATTCGTCTTCTTGATTGGAAAATTCAACAATTTAGTAGAAAACGCAACTATTTGGTAGAAAATTCAACTTTTTTTGCAGAAAATTAATATTTTTCGTTAAAAAATTTAACTATTTTGCTAGAAAATTTTAACTATTTGGTAGAAAATGCAACTTTTTTGTAGAAAATTAATCTTTTTGGTTGAAAATTCAACTGTTTTGCTAGAAATTCGTCTTCTTGATTGGAAAATTCAATAATTTACGAGAAAACGCAACTATTTGGTTGAAAACACAACTTTTTTTGTAGAAAATTCATCTTTTTGGTTGAAAATTCATCTTCTTAGTTTGAAATTCAACTACTAGGCTGAAAATGTAATTAATTTGTTGCGGATTTGTTATTTTTTAGTTGAACAATACTTTTTAATATTTCAGTTGAAAAAGTCATGTATTTTGTTGAAAATTTGTCTTTTTGGTAGTAAGTTCATCTTTTTGGTTTAAAATTCATCTTTTTATTTTATAATTCATCTACTTGCTTGAAATTGTAATTATTTTCTTGAGAATTTTTGTTTTCTAGTTGAAAAATACTTTTCTAGCTGAAATTTAAACTATTTTATTTTTTGTTAAAAATTGATCTTATTTGGGTTAAAATTCAAATATTTGGTCATAAAGTTATCATTTTTAGTTGAAAATTCATGTATTTTGTTGAAAATTTGTCTTTTTGATAGAAAATTAATCTTTTTGGTTTAAAATTCATCTTTTTAGTTTAAAATTCAACTACTTGGTTGAAAATGTAATTATTTTCTTGAGAATTTGTTGTTTCCTAGTTGAAAAATACTTTTCTCACTGAAAATTAAACTATTTTATTTTTTGCTAAAAATTGATGTTATTTGGGTTAAAATTCAAATATTTGGTCATAAAATTATAATTTTTGGTTGAAAACTCATGTATTTTTTTGAAAAATGGTCTTTTTGGTTGAAAATTCACCTTCTTAGTTTAAAATTCAACTACTTGGTTGAAAATGTAATTAACTTTTTGAGGATTTGTTATTCTTTAGTTGAACAAAACTTTTTAAACTGAAAATTAAAATATTTTATTTTTTGTTCAAAATTGATGTTTTTCAGCCTAAAATTCAAATATTTGGTCATAAAGTTAACATTTTTAGTTGAAAATGTATGTATTTCTTTGAAAAATTGTCTTTTTGGTTGAAAATTCATATTCTTAGTTTAAAATTCAACTACTTGGTTGAAAATGTAATTAATTATTGCGGATTCGTTATTTTTTGGTTGAAAAATACTTTTAACTGAAAATTAAAGTATGTATTTTCTTTTTAATTGATGTTTTTTGGTTTAAAAATCAAGTATTTGTCATAAAGTTATCATTTTCAGTTAAAAATTCATGTATTTTTTGAAAATTTGTCTTTTTTTAGTAGAAAATTCAATCTTTTTGGTTGAAAATTCATTTTCTTAGTTCAAAATTCAATTACTTGGTTGAAAATGTAATTAACTTGTTGAGGATCCGTTATTTTTTGGTTGAACAATACCTTTTGAACTGAAAATTAAAATATTTTATTTTTTGTTCAAAATTGATGTTTTTTGGCTTAAAATTCAAATATTTGTTCATACCGTTATCTTTTTTATTTGAAAATTCATTTATTTTGTTGAAAATTTGTCTTTTTGGTAGAAAATTAATCTTTTTGGTTTAAAATTGATCTCTTTTGTTTAAAATTCAACTACTTGGTTAAAAATGTAATTAATTTGTTGAGGAACCGTTATTTTTTGGTTGAAAAATACTTTTTTAATTGAAAATTAAACTATTTTTTTTTAATTAATGCTTTTGGTTTAAAATTCAATCATTTAGTTATAAAGTTATCATTTTCAGTCGAAAATTCATGTATTTATTTGAAGATTTGTCTTTTTGTTAGAAAATGAATCTTTTTGGTTTAAACTTCAACTACTTGTTTGAAAATGTAATTAATTTGTTGAGGATTTGTTATTTTTTAGTTGAATAATACTTTTTAACGGAAAGTCAAACTATTTTATTTTATTTTTTAAATGGATTTTTTTTTGGTTTAAGATTCAAATATTTGGTCATAAAGTTATCATTTTTAGTTGAAAATGCATGTCTTTTTTTGAAAATTTGTCTTTTTAGTAGAAAATTCATCTTTTTGGTTGAAAATTCATCTTGTTAGTTTGAAATTCAACTACTTGGTTGAAAATGTAATTAACTTTTTGAGGATCCGTTATTTTTTGGTTGAAAAATACTTTTTAACTGAAAATTGAACTATTTTTTTAAATTGATGTTTTTGGTTTGAAATTCGGATATTTGGTCATAAAGTTATCATTTTCAGTCGAAAATTCATGTATTTATTTGAAAAATTGTCTTTTTGGTAGAAAATTAATCTTTTTGGTTTAAAATTCAACTACTTGCTTGAAAATGTAATTAATTTGTTGAGGATTTGTTATTTTTTTAGTTGAACAATACTTTTTAACTGAAAATTACACTATTTTATTTTTTGTTAAAAATTTATGTTTTTTGGTTCAAAATTCAAATATTTGGACATAAAGTTATCATTTTCAGTTGAAAATTCGTATATTTTGTTGAAAATTGATCTGTTTGAAAATTAACGTATTTGTTTAAAAATCATATTTTCGTGTTGAAAATCCAAAAGTTTTGTAGAAAACTCGTCATTTTGATTGGAAAATTCAACAATTTAGTAGAAAACTCAACTATTTGGTAAAAAATTCAATTTTTTGTAGAAACTTCATCATTTTAGTTAGAAATGCAACTGTATGGCTAAACATTAATTTGTTTCGATTAAAAATGAACATTTTTTTTTAGATTTCAAGTGTTTTGTAGAAAATTCGCATTTTTGGCTCGAAAATTCAATAATCTGGTAGAAAATTATATTGTTGAGAATTTATCATTTTTGGTAGAAAATGCATTTATTATATTAAAAATTCGTCCTTTTTAGTAGAAAATTAACCTTTTTGGTTGAAAATTCATCTTCTTAGTTTAAAATTCAACTAATCGGTTGAAAATGTAATTAATTTTTTGAGGATCCGTTATTTTTTGGTTGAAAATTACTTTTAACTGAAAATTAAACTATTTTGTTTTAATTGATGTTTTTTGGTTTAAAATTCAAATATTTGGTCATAAAGTTATCATTTTCAGTTAAAAATTCATGTATTTTGTTGAAAATGTGTCTTTTTGGTAGAAAATTAATCTTTTTGGTTGAAAATTCATCTTTTTAGTTTAAAATTCAACTACTTGGTTGAAAATGTAATTAATTTGTTGAGGATCCTTTTTTTTATTGAAAAATACTTTTTAACTGAAAGTTAAACTATTTTTTTTTAATTGATTTTTTTTTTGGTTTAAAATTCAAATATTTGGTCATAAATTTATCATTTTTAGTTGAAAATTCATGTATTTTGTTGAAAATTTGTAATAAACTCTTTGTTTAAAAATGCCTTTTTTTTATGTGAAAAATTAATGCTTTTAACTGACAATTTAACCATTCCTTTTATTTTTTAAAAGTTGTGGTTAAAAGTTCGACCTTTTTGGTACGAAATTAATCTTTATGGTTGAAAATTTAACTATTTGGTTCAAAATTGATTTGTTTTAGTTGAGAATTCAGCTATTTTGTTAAAAATAAATTTTTTATGGCAGAAAATTAATTGTTTGTAACTGAAAATGGAACTATTCCATTTTTGGTTCAAATTTATCTTTTCGGATTGAAAATTCAACTATTTGATTAAACATTCGTCTTTTTTAGCAGAAAATGTATCTTCTTGAACGAAAATTTGTATTTCTCTTTTCCAAATCAATTCTTTAGTTAAAAGTTCCTTTTTTTGTAGAAAATTTTTTTAACTGAAAATTTATCTATTCTGTTTTTCTGGTTGGAAATTGATCTTTTTTAGTTGAAAATTCAACTATATGGTTCAAAATTCATCTGATTTGATTAAGAATTCTACTATTTTGTTAAAAATTCGCCTTCTTTTGTTAAAAACTAATTTTTCAAACTGAAAATTTAACTTCAGTTTTTGGTTTAGGATTATCTTTTTTTGGTAAAATTCATCTTTTTCAGTAGAAAATTAATTTTCTTGGTCGAAAATGGCCATTTCTATTTTTAAATCAACCCATCTTTCGCTAAAAAATAGGTGTGTCACAAAAATCTCGATTGCATAATTTATTTTCAACCAAGAAATAGGGATTTTTCAATAAAATAGTTCAATTTCCAAACAAACTGATAAATCTTTAGATAAAAAAAAATACATTTTCAACAAAAAGTGTATTAGTGATATTTCCACCAAAAAATGTTTTAATTTTCAATAACAACAACACAAAAATATGGATTTTCTATCAAATGAATTGAATTTTTGAATAAAGAAGGCGATTTTTCAACAAAATAAGTGAATTTTCAACTAAAAAAGATCAATTTTATGACAAAAATGGAATAGCTATATTTTGTAGTAAAAAATATATAATATTTATCAACAAAAAAAAAAAACGTTTCACTAAAATTATGCATCCGCAATCAAAAAAATAAATTTGTATTGAAATAGTTGAATTTTCAACGCAGAAGATGATTTTTCTACGAAAAAATACCAATTTTCAACAAAATAGATACATTATTCATTAAGAAAACTAATTTTCAGAAGAAAAAAAATGAAATTTCAACAACAAAAAATGAAATTTCAACCAAAGATTGTTTTTCTACTAAAAAGGACAAATTTTTAACAAAATACATGAATTTTCACCCAAAAAGGTTAATTTTCTACCAAGAAAAAATATTTTTTTAACAAAATAGATGAATTTTTAACTAAAAAGGATAAATTTTTAACCAAGAATAAAATAGTTTAATTTTCAGCTGACAAAATAGATTTTTAACTGAATAAAATAAATTTTCAACCAAACAAATGGATTTTGTAGCCAAAATATTAAATGTGGATAAAAAAAATTTCGACAAAAATTCAGTTAAATTTGTAATTAAAAAAATTAATTTTCAATAAAAAAACTAATTTTCAACCAAAAAGATTAATTTTTTACCAATAAAGAGTAATCTTTAACAAAATACATGAACATTCAACCAAAAAGGTGAATTAGTCACCAATAAGATTAATTTTCTACTGCAAAAGACAAAGTTTCAACGAAATACAGAATTCTTTACACAAATAGTTGAATTTTTAACTAAAGAAGATAAATGTTCAACTAAATATAGAATACTTAAATTTTCAGTTAATAAAATAATTTTTTTAAAAATCTGATACAAAATATTTAAATATTGAACCAAACAAGGAAGATTTTTTTAACTAAAATGATGAATCATTAACCAAAAAAATGAATTTTTAACAAATTAGTTCCAAGAAAAAAGTTGTTTTTTGATTCAAGCCAATTTTTTTTGTACAAATACCTGAATAAGATTACCAAACTGAATTTATTTTGTTCATTATCATTAGAGTGAAATTGTATGCAGAGTTTTTAGTATAATCGCGTATTATGTGTTCATTCACTTTTCGCTTGACCCTTCTTTTTGCGGAATATTTTGTTATTTGTCCGCGTTAATGAGTTATGATTGTTTTGAAACCTCGGTCACTGTTTCGATGAAAACTAGTTTTGTCCGGTCTTTTGTGGACATTGCTAATGTACAGTGGAAAGTTAGGGGCGACTAAAAGCGGAACTTTTTGCACTTTAGTTGCGAAAGGCTCTTCTTGTCTGCAATAAATGACAAATAGTTATGAAAATTATCAAGGAAAACCTAGCCAAATCTTTAAAATAATCTAAATTCAGACACTGCGCCTTTGTCATTGTTTTTATTTTTTCTCTCTGAATAAAAAGTAAAATGAGTAGCTGGTTTACTGCTCATTCAGCCAATTTGACTGACAAGAACTTTATCGCGCTACGCGCGCAATTCTTTATTTACGAAAAAAAACTCGGTTCATTTTCGAACACTTTTTACAGATTTTATACATGAGAAAACCTTGTATGATTTGAATACGTTTTATATGATTTTCAGAGGTTTCTTTGTTATAGAAAGGAAATTCCAGTAAATTCAATATGAATGACACCATTTTTTCATTTACAACAGATATTTTAAAATTAAAGGTCCATGCATCGATAATTGTAATTTGGTAATTGTGAATTCTCTTTTGTTAAAGCTCCTTCGGCTTTCACGAACACATTCTCATAACGCATCTCGTGCTTCGCACTCGATTTAGTCCAAAGGGCAAACTTGTCTATCATTGAGTTCGACTCTATTATATCAAATGTATATCATACTTATTTCTGTACCTGGGTATGGGATTGCTTATTCAGGTATTGCAAAATAAAGTACAAATATTATTTTTCATGATTGCTTTAATAATGGTACTTTATTTTGTACTAATTTTTATTCTCAGCTACCATAAAAAATGTGCCATTTCAATAAATTTATATTAATACAATTCATAATATGCATTGATTTTGAAATAAATGTATTTCTATTGTCTTGTTTTTATAATTCAAAAAAGTGCGCATCTTGTAAAAAATACTTTGTGTCGTTTTTCCATAAATTCAATTTGATTATATCCAATGTTATTTTTTACGATTTAAACTAAAAATACGCATCCTAGCGTAAAATGCTTCTAAGAAAATTTGTAGATATAATTAAGGCAAAAAATTTTGTTAAATAATCTTTTTGGTTCAAAATTAATTTCTTTGACTTAAAAATTAGTTTTTTTTATTGAACATTAATTTTTTTTAACTGAAAATTTAACTATTCAATGTTTGGTTGAACATTTATCTTCTTCAGTTATAAATTCAACTATTTGTTTGAAAATTTCTGTATTTTGTTGAAACTTTGTATTTTGTGGTAGAATATTAATCTTCTTATTGACTAATTCACTTTTTTAGTTTAAAATTCCATTGAAAAATAAAATATTTATTTGAAAATTCATGTATTTTGTCGATGATTATTCTTTCTCAGTAGAGAATTAATCTTTTTCGTTCAAAATTAATTTCTTTCACTTGAAAATTAGCTTTTTATATTGAATATTAATTTTTTTTTTAACTGAAAATTGAACTATTTCATGTTTGGTTGAACATCTATCTTCTTCAGTTAAAACTGCAACTATTTGTTAGAAATTTACTGTATTTTGTTGAAACTTTGTATTTTGTGGTAGAATATAAATCTTCTTGTTGACTAATTCACTTTTTTGGTTGAAAATTCAACTACTGAGATGAAAATTCCATTAAAAAATAAAAGATTTGGTTGAAAATTCAATTTGTTGTTAAAGATTACTCTTTTTTTGTAGAAGAATAATCCTTTTTGTTACAAATTCATTTCTTTTGTTAAAAATTAGTTTTTTTTGTTGAAAATTAATTTTTTTAATTAAAAATTTACCTGCATTTTTTTCTAAATTTTTCCTATCGACATATAATCTTTTGGCATGCAAATTCATTTGATTGGTTGGAAATTAAACTATTTCGTAGAAAAGTTATTTTATTTGTTTAAAACCCTATTTCTTGAACTGAAAATTAAATTATTTTATTCTTTGCGGAAAATTGATCTTTTTAGTTGAAAATTCATTTATTTTGTTGAAAATTTGTCTTTTTTTGGTAGAAAATTCATCTTCTTGGTTAAAAATTCAACTCTTTTGTTGAAAATTTGTATTTTTTTGTTCAACTTGACAGTTTTTTATTGAAAATTGAAATATTTTTTGGTGGAAATATCAACTATTACACTTTTTGTTGTAAACTCATTTTTTTATCTACGGATTCATCAGTTTGTTTGGTTTAACTACTTTTTTTGAAAATTCCATTTTTCATCATTCTAGTCGAAATTCCCTTTCTTTCTTCAAAGAATAACTATTTTGTTGAAAATGAAGTTTTTTTTTTGTTTTGTTGAAAATTAAGTTTTTTGACTGAAAGTTTAACTATTCCATGTTTGGTTGAACATTTATCTTCTTCAGTTGAAAATTCAGCTATTTGGTTGAAAATTTCTCGAGTTAAAGGTTAATTTCTTTGGTTGAAAATTTAACAAATTTTGTTAAAAATTCATTTTTTTGTTATTGAAAATAAACTTGTTTTAACTAAAAATGTAGCTTTTCCATTTTCGCTAGAAAATTGATCTTTTTCGCTTGAAAATTCATTTTTTTTGTTTAAAATTCGTCTTTTTCAATCGAAATATCAATTATTTTTGTAGGAAATGCATATTTTCGGGTAGCAAATTAAAGTTTTCTTCAACAATTCGTCTTTATGGCTTGAAGACTCAATATTTTGGATGACATTGTTTTTCTTTTATTGATTGAAAAATCTTTCTGGGTTGAAAACGCAACTCTTTTTTTGAAAATTTGGATTTTTTAGTTTAATTTAACAGCTTTTTTATTGATAATTGAATATATACAATTTCTATATGGCTCTATATGGATCTATATATATCCTTTCGTTCATTTTTATAAATTTCTGTAAGACATTTGATGGCGGGATTCTTTTTCACTGCCCTTCAACTAAAAATGAAATTCTTAATTATATATGATAACTATTTTTTTGAGAAGGATTTTCCTGGTCTTCAGCTAAACGTTTACTGATTTGATTAAGTGTACCACTTCTCATTGATTCGAATTTAGAGTGTGAAAAGTCACTAAGAATTGCTCACCGGCTTCATATTTAGAAGGTTGCGTGTTCAATTCTCTCAAAAAACATGCTAAAATTAAAAAGTAAGTGTTTTCTTTGAAAAAATGCATTAAAAAAATTATTATTTGAATACTTTTTGAAGAATGTCGAAGGAGATTATATTTACAAAAATTGTGATCAATAACAAATAAAAAAATAAATTAGTGCAGGCAGCGAGAATCAAACACGCAACCTGCCGAGTATGAGGTCGAAGCGCTATATTTCCCGAGCTACCGGCTGCTCGGAAGGTTTTTTTTTCAACTGTACATGGCCTGAGGCGAATATTTTAAAGTCGATTTTCTTAAAAACGGCGAAAAGCGCATATTACTGCTTTGGCAAATTAATACTCAGATAATGAGCTTTTATTAAAAAAATTATGAACCGAAACTAACATTCACAATTGACGGTCTCACCTTGTTAGTAACATTTTCGATTACTTATTAGTCACTTTTTACGAGAAAATTGGTAGAAATTGGAACAGCCTAATGTAATAAACAGTAAAATAATACTAATTGTTAGTAAAGATTTGTACTAAAGTAAATTGCACAGTTTTTTATTTTTTAATTTTTAAATTGACCAATTTCTCAATAAGCATTATTTTTTTAAAATTGTTCCATTTCGCAAATTCTTAATGAAATTTTAACAGTTTGCGAATTAGGAAATAAAGCATGTCCGATTTGCAAAATATTTTATCGATGCCTGTAGCGCACGGGACGTTCGCATAAATACTTCATAAGATACTCCATTGTGTAACTGATCATACGAATATTTTTGTGTGAATTACAAGGTGTTGTTCATTTTTTTAATCCATGTTCCTTCAGGTGAAACTATGTTATAGAAATTATTCAATTCGAAAAATCAATTATTTGTATCAATTGTTTCTTAAAAATGAAGCATACATATAATAATGAGTAGATTACATTTTCATCCAAATATTTTTTTATTATCTATTATAATAGTGTTGTTTCCTATATTTTAGAATGTTTTGAACTGAAAATTCGATATAAATGTACCTTTAAATCTTGTACACTAATAATAATTGGTTTATCTTCTTTTTCATAATACCTACCGTAATTGGTACAATGCCCCCCCCCCCTTCCCGATGATTGGCCACCTTGTATAAATATGCTTTTATTAAAAAAAAGACCGTGTCTAGGTTCACCGAAATTCGAAAAATTCGAAATTCGACCAAAATTTCAATTACAAATACCAACATTTTTTCTAAATTCAGAGATTTCAATTAACTTACTTTTTTTAACCAAATTATACATATGTGATTCAAAAATTGAATAACTTATTTTTCACGAGAAAAAAAAAAATCACTCAGAAAAAAATTCTTTGGCTCAAAGAAAATTTCTTTGAATGAAAAAGAAAAATTAATTATCTCTCAGTGAAGTAAAAGTTCCTTTATTTAAAGGAAATTATTTTGACTCAAAGAAATTGCTTTAGTGCAAAAAATGGTTTTTTGTTTCATGTAAACTTTTTTAAATTTAAAATAATAATTGAATGCAAGAAAGTGATTTTCACCTTGAAAAAGGGACATAAAACTTCGATCAATATAAAAAGGAGTACAAGAAAAAGTATTTACAGTATTTATTAGGGAATGTCCGTTAATTACATTTTCGGAAAAATCAGATTCACGTTTCTGGGTTCAAACTTAGCTTGCGGTATATTATGCATTTGTTGAGGAGTTCATCACGTAGCCTCAAAAATGCCCCAAATATGTGAAATTGACAATTTTGCGCAAAATTGACGCACATAAGCTCTGTTTTTCCCTTTTTTGCTATTTACTATTTTTATTCGGCAAGTGCAATATTTTAAAGCATTTTTTCGCTAATTTTCAATTGTTTAAACAATTTCAATTTGTTTAAGTAATTTTGTTTTCCTACTAACTCATTGATAGGTACTTTTTGTACGTTTGATTGGACAATTAATCATTGATAGGGAAACTGATATATGTTCCAAGCATCCACCAAAATTGTCCAAACAATTAACTATTATTAAGGCCGTAGCCGGGTAAGCATGGGTGAAATGCCCCTGCTTGTTTTGGTCTCATTTTTCAGGAGTAAATTTCTTCTACTATAGAAATAAATTAACCCTGAGTACCAACTTCAAAAATTTGTTGTTATAAAAATTATAAACAAATTTGGAAAAATAAAAAAATTAGAATTTCTCAAAATTGGCTTAATCGATTTGCATAGCTTAAATATATGTTATATAGGGTATTAAGGAGACTATAAAAAAATTAGCAATTAATTCCTTCTACGAGAAGCGGCTAAAAAAAGTGATTGTAATTTGGTAATAATTTTTTTGTAATTAATTTTTGGTGCCTACATCATTATTTTTTTCTGTAAAATACTCATGTCCAAGGTAACCACATATATTTTTTGGGATAAGATCAAAGGATTACTATATGGCTAAAAAAAATAAATAAAAAATAATGGCCCCTAGTATGTTTATGTAATTCTATGAGAATGGGTGGCCATCTTTATTCTTAGCTTATAAATCAATAAAGTAAGTATGATTTAAACAAGACACCTTACTCTAATATGCAATAGGGGGAACCACCCTACGGTAGATAATGATTTACAGTAGATAATCTTAATTTACTGGAAAACTGATAAAAAACGTTAATTACTTTTGTTAGTATAACGTTTCAGCAAGGATACTATATTTTTGGACAAAGTTTCATTCAAACTTTATAATTAATTAACGTGTGAGAGCAAAAAATTAATTTGTAACCTGAAAGAAAAAATTTCACCCCTTCTTAATTCATACTTTTTAACTTGATGAAACATTTTTATGGCATGTTTATACATTAGAATCAAAGCTTGAAGTTCGATGAACAATATTTATTCATGAAAAGCGTTCTTTCCTCAATATTTATAAATATTTGAGGACTTTTTATTGGAAATTATATTTTCCAACAGTAGATAATCAACAATAGATAATTGGAAAATTACGAAAAATGTCGCTGTCAAAATTGGCAGCTCTGAGACTGTCTCGCGGTTGTTTTAACTTGAAAGGTTGTGTTTGTTTGTTTATTTTATTTCGTAAAGTTTTTAAATTCAAGTTATCATAAATGATAAACTCAGAAAATAGTGTAAATTATTAGTCATTAAAAAGCACATACATTTTAGTTGTGTTTGAAAGAAACTTTCGGAAAAGATATCATTTTTAGGATTAAGGTACAGTGAAAATTCTGCTCTTTTCTGTCATCGCAAGTCAGGTTAACGATAAATTATAATTATCCAGAATTGAGTATTCTGTCTTGCCCAGGAGCAATACCAGAAACGATATTATCTATTGATGGACACGGGTGTCAGAATCGTACCCTTGAATAGGTCTAATAAAAATGTTTAATACAGCTAACTGATTAATTTCGTGATATTTTTTTCTATAAGAATACTCAATTAACTAAGATTTCAGCAGGCCTTACGACTTTCGATAAGTACCTCGCGTGTGATAAGTAATAAATAATGGCTGCTATATAGGGATAGCAGCCAACTGTTCTTCGACCATTGGCACATTCACAAGCATATCTATTGATTCCTGCAAAACTCACACTGTCTGGTCTGTAATCAATGAAGCATCTATATAATTTCCGACTAATGTGTCCTGACTGTACCTGGACCTTTAAAATATTTGCCTGTTCTTTTACAAATTCCAAATTGATAGATCCATTCTCAATTATCATTTCGGCCAAGTACGAGCTTACTCTTTAGCGCTGGCACCAGTACGGTGAAGCCCTTGTACTTCAATACGTATTTCGCATCTCGGACACCACGATCAAGAACGAATTTTTGCAATCATTTATTAATTGACGCAAATCAAGTGGATCTTCAATAAGACTTTGTATAATTTCAGCGTCATTTAGGTTAGCATGAAGTGTTCTTGCCAAGTCTAGTGCCCGTACGGTTGTTCTACAGATAAATGAATACTTGCATAAGCAAATCTTTTTTTGGTCAGAGTAAGAGTCACTGTCTTCCTCTATCACGGGATTCATATTGTTTTGTGTGAAAAATCTACCGAGAATTTGAGCAGGCCTTATGATTTGCGAAAAGTATAGCTCACATTAGAGGATTTCGCAGTTGGGTGACTGTGTGCTATAAGTTGTTATTCGAATTTGCATGGTTTGGCCCATTTGAGTGGGAGTTAAAAACCGACAGTCGCTGACCGTCTCTCCGACGAATTTAGATTCATGTAAGCATAGCGTTGCCGTGACTCTCCAGGTGACGCGCACTTATGATATTTGATGCGAGAAACTTGGAATTTTCTCAGCATATCGAGATGTATCAGTATACTGGAATTTAGAGTTTCGGATCCTTTCCAGTTTTGAGTGTGCGTTAGAAACCGTTAGTCGCCGATCGTCCGTCCGTCGGGCGAATTTTCATCCATGTATGTAATGCAACGTTGCCACCAACCAAATTACTCAATGTGGCCTGCACTCATAATGTCCCTTATGCAAGCCTTTTACTGTAGCTGGTGGGAGGGTTTACGGGTCTCATTAGACTGTAGATCTGGAATAGGTGAACCTGAGGGGCTGCACTGCGAAGTGTGGCTACTCTGGAGAACTGACGGATACTAGTCGGTGGGACTTAAACTAAGGAGCGATCCTTCCAGGAGGTAATGGCCAAGTCTCCTGGAATATCGAGGGCGCGAGTTCTCATGCTCCCAAGCTACAATGTGATCGCCGTGTCAAGATCTAAATGGCACCAGGGTCGACAAATCCTTAAACACCCCAGCCTGCCCCCTTCAGTAGAGGCAGACAGGCAGGGGTCTCAAAGGAGGTGCCTTAACGGGGACTTTGGGACACCAGGTCGAATCCCATAGTATGTAGACCCGCCTCCTGCAAGCGGGGCTCTGCGGGGGATGTTTCTCATTTCCCTAGCTTCTCGTGGGTCTCAAATGAAGCCTCAAAAAACAAAACAAACCAAAACCAATGAGGGGCCCGTTTCGGGACCTTCCTCTAACACACCGCCAAAAGTAAGAGGCTCTTTAGGGAGCAACCCACCAGAGGCGGTGTGAACTAAAGATAACGGTGGAGACAATCTTGTCGAAGCCGTAGAAGTGCAGCTAATGGAACTCTCCGTGAGAAGGAGACAACGTAGCGGAGCACAAGAAAGAAGAGACCGCAATGCGCGTCTCGCAAACAGCAGACAAGGCACCCCACAGGGGGCAGTGGCTGCGAAAACTTTACCTAAAGCAACTCCTCAGGCTAATCTCATTGTCAAGAGGAAGAAGGGCTCCAGAGAAACTCCCCCAAACAGTGAGTCGAAACAGCAGAAGGGTCTGGAAACACAGGGCCTCACTTTCGCGCAGATGGCTAACAACGCCTTGGTGAAGGTTGTCGTTGTGTCGGGTTATCCTGAGAACTGTCTCACTCTCGAGGAGTTGGACAGAATGAGGAATGAAATCTCTGAAGGGATTGATGCATTACCCCGCGAGGGGCGCGCCCACAGATTCAATGACATCTTCATCAGGTCGGGGGAAGTCAAAGGGACGGAGTGGGATAGGTTGGATTCTAGTTGTCGGTCTGCCTGAATCCTCAATCAGAGCCCTTGCGGCTCTTGATTACCGACCGTATCTAGGGGTGGGTAGGATTACCTTCCGACTGACCCAACCAGGCTCCGCAGGGGGACCAGAAGCGCCCGGAGGTGTTCCAAATTAGAATGGCAATGGCTGAGACGGGAATCTCCATGATGCAGATTAATTTGCACCACAGCAAAGGAGCCCCGGCGATTCTAGCCAGACCCATGTCCGTGGTGCAGACAGGGCTCGCCCTAATCCAAGAACCCTGGTTATGCAGGGAAAAGATTTGTGGCTTGTCAGGGTGTGGCTCCATATATAAGGGACTGCACCAAAAAACGCCAAGGGCATGCATAGCCGTCAAGGGTATGGATGCGATCTTGGTGCCAAAATTCGGCTCTATAGATCTCAACGTTATTAAGGTAAGATTCAGGGTCAGTAGCGGAGAAAGGCTAGAGGTGTTTATCGCATCGACTAGGGAGGTCGAGGCTCTAATTCGGCACTGTCAGGAGAATAAAATACCTCTGCTGTTGGGCTGTGATGCAAACTCTCACCACACGGTGTGGAGAAGCACAAACATCAACGACAGAGGGAGAGCTTTAATTGAATATATAGCGGGCACAGAGCTAGAGATTCTAAATCGGGGTGATACTCCCACATTCCAGATGAAAAACTGGAGTGAGGTTCTTGATATGACTCTATGTTCGGGTGCACTGAGGAGCAGGGTAGTGGACTGGAGAGTCTCCGATGAGGATTCTCTCTCGGACCACACATATATAGTGTTTCGGTTAACCCTAGGAAAACCGGTGGTTTCCAAGATCAGAAACCCCGGAAATACACTTTGGGACTCGTACATAGAGGAACTCAAAGGAAAGCTTGCGGAATTTCTCACAAGCTATGGTACCATTGATGAGTTAGAGCTCGCCGTTGATTTTCTCCGAAGGGCTCTGGCTACATCATATGAGAACAATTGCCCTACAAGCATAATTAAGTCTAGGAAGTGAGCAGAATGGTGGAATACCCACCTGGAGAGACTCCGTAAAAAGACGCGAATGTTGTGCAATAGGGGAAATAGAACTAAATTGCCTTCGGACTGGAACATCTATAAGACGGCCCAGTCTGAATACAATAAACATATAAGAAAGTATAAGCGAGAAGATTGGAGGGGCTTCTGCGAGAAATCGAAAAACATTCCGGACACAGCGAAGCTGCACAAGATCCTGGCGAAAAATCTGGAAGCTCGCCTCGGGCTCATAAGACTCGATAATGGTGAGTTTGCCGAAGACGAAGAAGCAACGCTGAATCACCTGATGGAAGTTCACTTCCCGGGTTTTCA
>JAABKJ010003644.1:0-25647 GCA_011634705.1 Andricus grossulariae | reverse complement strand
TCAAGCTTTTTTCTGTGATCTGTCTTAAGCTGAATATCTGATCTGTACATGATCTTCCTGGCATAAATCCACTTTGGCCTTCCCATATCTTTTCTTCTGTAATTTCCATTACCCTACGAATAAGTATTTTTGAGTATATTTTACTTACGGTAGTTAGTAAGCTGATACCTCTGTAATTATTTCAGTTGTTTTTATCGATCTTTCTTTTGCATTAATACTATTTGAATATACCAAACTTTATTTTTTGAATAACATAGAAAAAAAAACATTTTTTAAAATAAGTTTATTTGAATACACTGGGACCTGGATAAATAATGTCTGTTGGATTTGGATGCATTACGCAACCTGAATATAGTGAATCCGAGGTTTCTAATTCCAGATTCCAGTGTATTATGTTTTATTTTTGAAAACATCTTGCCAGCTGGCGTCGCCATTTGAAGTATCTAATTTAAGGCGAAACATTTTGCTGCGAAATTAAAATAATGTCATTATTATTTAGCGGAAAATGCGAAAAAAATGTTTCCTGTTACTTTAACCTTCATGCGTTCGCGTTGGCGGTCAAGTGACCGCCTTTTTGAAATTTCGAATGTGGCGCTCACCAGTGAGCTTTGGGTGCGATGGGAGGGGCATGTATTCTTTAGTTACACTTACGACCGCTATTTTCGGCAATTGTCGCTGTTTGCGGCCAAAAGTTCCTTTTTTTTCTCTTTTTTTTGTGCCACCTACTCGTAAGATGATTATATTGTAGTTTCAAGTTACAAGTGTCAAGTTACGCACTGTTTTTCAAGTTTTTTTTTCTAGCTTAATTGAACGAATTTATATTTCTGCCGAAAAAAGTTTTAAAAAAAGTTATTTTTCAAGCTAGAATCTATATTATTTTGATGAAATAACTATATGTTGTTAAAATTAGGAATTTTGATAAAGAAGGTGTTTGCGGAGTTGTATCAGAGTTTCTTTGCTTTTATGACAGTAAATAATTTACAAAAAGTAGATAAAACAGCATGATAATCATGAAAAAACGTGGGCGGTCAACTGACCGCCCGCGCGATCGCTTGTATGAATCAAGTTGGCGCGAATGCATGAAAGTTAAATTCTTTTATAATTTAAATTTAGCGCTCTTTCTAATTTAAGGCGAAATATTTTCCCGCAAAATTTTTAAATTGTCATTATTATTTGGGTTACTTTTAATAATTTTATTTATTTAAAAAATTACAATTTGAAACAAAATGAAAAATGTAAACACGAAGACATTTTAAGATTGAAAGGTGTTAAAAATAGATTATTTGAGAGTATCACATGCCATTCTAACCCAAAAAAATTGTTAAGGCTATGCAATACCTCTACGATTCCTGCCTTACCGATAATTTCTTTGTCAAGCTTCTGACCATACAAAATAAGATATCAAGTTCAAAGTTTTGGAAATAAAATAAAATGCAATAATGATGGTTTATCTGGTCCCAAGTGTTTATAATTTCCATAAATATTTTTATTGTTGGAAACTTACACAAATTTGTCACCAGCTAGACCTTTCTGAGTGACTTTCATTTAATATTACAACATTTTTTAACTCGATATCTCATTTCGTGTTAACATAAGTTTGGCCGAAAAAAATTTCAAAAGGGTAGAAAGGTCTAAAGAGGCCATGCTATCATGGTGAAATGCATACATTTTGTATAAATAAGGATTTTTTATTTCAAAATCATTATCTTTCAAGACCAAAGTTGAAAAGAAAAAACATCCTTCATAATCATCAGGTCGTTTTTTTGATAAATAATCAAACATTTATTTTTAAAATAATGCGCATGATCAAACAAACGAGTTTTCAAAATCTTACTGGACCTGCTTAAGCCAAGCAATTTTGTATTGGCATTAATGATGTTGGAATAGTGTCCGAAGAAATGGTGAAGGTTTTAAAAAGGGACTTTGAAAATTTTCTGTTCCCGGAAGGGGTTTCGCAGTGGTAGGACATTGAGTAGGTCACTGGTTTTTCAAAAAAAATAAGATAACTGTTAAAAAGTGAAAATGGAAAAGTGTAGCAATGACAATCATTTGGACTTGTCAATAATAAGGAAAATTTTTAATAGAAAACCACAAATTACTTTTCTTATTCAAATTTAAAATTCCCGCTAAGACGGGGAGCAGCAGCATGTATATGCTGCTGTTCCCAACAGTACATTTTCACAGTACGATCGAGGTGTCGAGCGATCAGCTATCTTCCCAGTCACGCGGCTTTCTTCACACTTCACGTCATTGTTACACTTTTTCACTCTCACTTTTTGATAGTTATCTTATTTTTTTGAAAAACCCAGAGACTTAGCCAATCTCCTGTTACCGGTAAGCCCTTCCGGGGTCCAGAACTTTTTCAATGTGCCTTTTTACAACACTTCACCCAGATTTATCGAATCTTAGTGTCGAAATTTGAATGCTCCACAGATTTCGCCATTTTCCTGGACACCGTTCCAACAGCCCTAAAAGTTACGAATCGGTAAAATCGATGATTCTTGCATGAACCCCAAAAAATGAAACCCCTCATCCTCAGTAAATATTTCCCCAAGTATTGACAATTTTTCCCCATAAACCACCATGCAATATATAGGACTTCAATAAAAAAATGAAAAGACAGTTCAGTACTTATATATAGTGTAAACCTAAATTCAACAACATGAATTTGTATCAAATTTCGAAAAGAATTAAGTTAAATCATTTGATATTCTATACATTTTATTTAACTGTAAATTTTATGGAAATGAAATAGTATAAAATTAATTCAAACAACTGCCATCGACATGAAGACACATCAAGTGCCAGATTTGGCCCACACTAGAATGTCAAGACAATAAGAAAAGAAATTATTTTAATAGTGTTAATTTTTTTATTTCTCTATCATTTTTGACATCCTGACAATTTTTGGAAAATGAAGAAAGACATTTGGTTTGAAATTGTAATTAGATTGATACTTAGAAATTTATATATTATGGAAAGCTGATCAGTGCACGATCTGGCCCAGACTAGACTGTCAAGATTAGACGGTCGAGACCACGCCAGATCCGACATCAGACTGCCAGAAGATTTTTCAACACAGGTAAGCGTAGTAATTTTATAGGCTTTTCATTTGAAGAAATGAAATAATGAAATGGGCCGATTTCCAAGATTTATTAGTAAATTGTTAGTTTTTAATATTTTATTTATGTCGCGTAGCGAATTGTGAATTCAGAATTATAATGACAGCGCCACCTTGACTCAAGACGATTTAAACTTTATTTTCCGACAAGCTTTCGAGCGGCTAACTTGTTTTGAAATATAAGCGATTTATTTAATTTATTTGTGGCATTGGCAATTGTGAATTCGTTTCAGTGAGAATTTTAATGGAATATATATGTACTTTGGTACTTTTTTATGTGTCTATGGTGTTATTTATTGTGTACGCCTATGTGAACTCTGAATCCTCTAATTTTCCCATGCTTAAAGATAATTACAAATCGAAGAAAATTTTAGACTGGACTTTGCGCGTGAACATGGTCCTTCTGAGTCAGATGTAAGGATTCTCGCCGAGAAAATTAAGGACAAAAAGGCTCGTGCGAGGATATATACTTCCAGTGAAACAAAGTTAGTGTCGGAAACTCAAAATGTTAGACTTTATTCGCCTGTCACAATTTGAATAGAAAGTGAAACGAAATATTGAACGAGGCTCACAAGGATTGTGAGATATCCGCTCCAAAGCTTCTACATAAGAAATCAAGGGATTCTACCATAATCATCGAGAGCTAGCACCTGGAGAACCGAGAAACTCGTGCAGCATAGACGACTCCATTATCCTAAGGCATCATTTCAATTGAGAATATTTAAGACGTCGTGGCAATATTCTTGCCGCTAAAATTGGAAAGACTTCGAGAGTTCTACACCGTCAAGGAAGAGGTCACCGAGGTAAACACTATTATCAGCAACATCTCCTGGTCGCCAGACACCTGAATTTGAGCGTAAGAGTATTGACTTCTTCAATTGTCAACACAGCTGTGAGTAATAATAAGGTTGTACTAATAGAATTACGAATTAAGAAATCAATTTCGACTGAGTCAGTTAAGCTTGCGTGTTCTGTCAAATATTTAATTTATGTAATTGTGTAGTGAAGAAAAATAAATTGATTGATCGTGAAAAGTTAAATTAAAATTAAATAAATTTGGAAAAATGTCTACTACTGACATAGATAATTTAAAAATTAATAAAAAGAATTGCAAAACTCGGCTAGCTAAATTTAAAACTTTTTTGGAAAAGTATGCGAGTAGTCAAGCAAAAGAAGTGACTTCTATAGAGGAAATCGAATTGCGAACCAAAAAAGCAGAGGAAACCTGGCAAGAATTTGACAGAACACTAAGTGACTTAGAATTGTTATGTCCTATAAATGATTTTGAACCCGAAAGAGTGGAATATGAAGAAATGTATTATAGATATGTAGCACTAGCAAAACATTATTTAAATCAACGGCGAGTTCAGAATCCTGTGTCAGAGAGTCGTGCGAATTAAGTAGATACACAAAGCGCGCGTATTGCGCAACTTGAAAATGACCTCAGATCTCAACGATAATCTGAATTGACAGCTCTGCGAGAATTAGCAACGTCGAGAGCTTCAGCTAGCGATGAAAATATTCGTACGCGCTTTCCCTTACCAAAACTGAATCTCCCCACCTTTTCCGAAAGTTACAATGAGTGGCTCGCATTTAGAGACGCTTTTTCTGCTATTATTCACGATGACGCCACCATTCCGAAAATTCAAAAATTGCGGTATTTAAGATCCTATTTAAAAGACGAAGCATCGCGAGTAATTGATAATTTAGAGACAACCGAAAGCAATTATGAACTAGCATGAAAATTATTGAAAGAACGCTACGATAATCAGAGAGTAATAATCCAGAACCACATGCAGGTTCTGTTTGATCTAGCGACAGTTTCGAAAGATTCTGCTTCTTCTTTGACAAATATATTGGACGATGCTCTGAGGCATATTCGCGCGTTGTTAGTATTGGGAGAACCAACAGATAATTGGGATACACCCCTTATTTTTTGATCGTGTTTAAATTAGATCGAGACACCAGAAAAGAGTGGGAGAAGTCTGTTTCTGGTACGGAAATGCCAGAATTCGAGAAACTTAATAAATTTTTAAGAGAACGATGTCAAGTTTTAGAGTCAATGAATTGGGAGGTTGCGGATGAAAATAAATCTAATGAGCCTAATAATAAATCTAATAACGAGCGCACCCAATCAAGTAAGAATTCAGTTAAATCTTTTGCGAATACTCAATCTCAGGTCTACTGTCCGTTGTGTAGCGAAAATCATCAACTACAATGGTGTGTAGAATTCAAGAAAATGATTAATAAAGAACGCGTAGAACTTTTTCAAGAAAAAGGGACTCTGTTTTAACTGTCTAAGGAGAAACCATTTAGTTGGTGATTGCAAATCCGGAAGGTGCACAATATGTAATCGGAAGCATCACACACTGTTGCATGCAGAGTCAAAATCGGAATCAAAGTCAGATGAAAATGATTCGTCTGAAAAACAATCTAACGTTACAAATTTTCACATTTATGACGCGTCTAAAGTTATGCTAGCGACGGCAATAGTTAATGTTTTTGATGAGAATGGGAAGGGATACGCATGTAGAGTCCTTCTAGATAGCGCTTCTCAACCCAATATAATATCTCGAGATCTGGCAATGCGATTGAGGCTTAGAAAAAAGAAATTAGATTTAGCAGTTGAAGTTGTGAATAACATTGAAACGCCGTGTAGTGAGTGGACTAGTGTTTGTTTTAAATCAAAAAGCACAAATTTTGAAACGAGACTTAATTTTTTGATTCTGCCCCAGATCACTGGCAATACTCCTACTAAATTTATTAATAAAAAGGGGTTGAATTTACCAAAGCACGTACAGTTGGCAGATTCTGATTTTCATTATCCTGCAAAGTTAGATTTGTTAATTGGCGCAGACATTTTTTATGAGCTTCTTATGGTAGGACAAATCAAGCTTAGGGAACCAGGAATAATACTTCAAAATACTAAACTAGGCTGGGTCGTCGCCGGAAAACTCGGAGACACGTGGGGCCAACAAAAGGTTCGACGTCATCTTGTTCGAAATAGGCTAAACGACACATTAGAAAAATTTTGGAAGCTCGAGGAAATAGGCAAAGAGATGCATCGCTCTAAACAGGAAAAGGCTTGCGAGCGTCATTTTTCAGAAACCTATCAAAGGATAGAATCGGCTCGGTATATGGTAAGGTTGCCATTTAACGAAAACAAGCAGGATTTAGGCTTGAGCTATTATATAGCTCGAAGAAGATTCTTCTCACTCGAAACAAGGCTGGAGCGGAACCAGAAACTGAAGGGAGAGTATCAAGAATTCATGCAAGTTTACGAAAAGCTAGGGCACATGGAGCGGACACAGAGTCGACCTGATGAAGGATATTATATGCCTCATCAGGCAGTCATCAGAGAATCAGGTTTAACGACGAAATTAAGAGTTGTTTTTGATGCGTCGGTCAAAACAACGTCGGCGATATCTCTGAATGATGCTTTGATGATTGGACCTAATATACAGGACGGAATATTTCAGTTGATTTTACGCTTTCGAAGTCACGCTGTCGTAATGTCTGGAGATATTGACAAGATGTACCGACAATTTGAGGTTCATCCGCAGGACAGGAGTTATCAAAAAATTCTGTGGAGAAATAAAAAATCGGAACCACTAAGAGCGTATCAACTGAATACCGTGACGTACGGCACTTCTGCTGCACCGTTTCTTGCTACAAGATACTTGAGACAGCTAACTCTAGATGAGAGTTCATCCTTTCCGTTGGGAGCTGAAGCCTTGAAGAACGACTGCTATATGGACGACCTTCTCACTGGCGCTGAAAGTCTGGAGGAAGCGAGAAATTTGAGAGACGAGATACTGGAACTAGCCAGAAAGGGCGGACTCAATCTACGCAAATGGATATCAAATCATCCGGGGTTAGTAAAAGACTTAGTCGAGACAAGCAAAGAGGCTAAACTAAAATTGGACTTGGAAGAAACGACTCGAACATTAGGAGTATGCTGGAACTCGAAGGAAGATACCTTGATTTATGAGGTAAATAGCATCGAATGTCAGACTGTTACGAAACGCAAAGTCTTATCGCAGGTAGCTCAGATATACGATCCGTTGGGCCTTTTAGCACCTGTAGTTATACTAGCAAAGATAAAATTACAAGAAATGTGGAAACTCAAGCTAGACTGGGATGATCCTGCACCGAAAGAATTGGAAACATGGATCGGTTATCAGTCACAGCTATCATCACTCAACGATTTGAGTATAGAGAGGCTAGTAAAGGCACCGGGAGCTACAAATATCCAACTTCATGGATTTTCAGATGCTAGCATGAAAGCAAATGGAGCCTGTATCTATCTGAGAGTGACAGCAGGAGAAAAATGTAGGTCTATCTTGGTATGTGCGAAGTCCAAAGTGGCACCAATCAAAATTGTGTCTTTTCCGAGGCTCGAGTTATGCGGTGCAGTCCTGGTAGCCAAACTGTACAAGCGGTACAGGCAGCACTACAGATAAAGATTGACTCAACAAGATTCTGGAGTGACTCAATGATCGTCTGGGGGCGGATTCGATCCTTTCCTTATCGTCGACAAATATTCGAAGCAAATAGAGTAGCGGAAATTCAGGAGTTAACAAAAGCCGAAGACTGGTTGCACGTTCCTACAAAAGAGAACCCAGCATACTACATTTCTAGGGGAAAACTTCCAAAGCAATTCTTAAGCAATGAGATGTGGAAAAGAGGACCTGACTGGCTGATGCATAGTGAAGAGAACTGGCCAAGTGGCGAAATTGAGATCAAGAACAACAATGCAGGAAATCCAGTAGTAGTCCTAGTAGAAAAAACGAAGGAGCGATCTGAACTTTGGGAGCGATATTCATCACTAACGAATCTACTGAGATTCTTGGCTTACTGTCTTAGAATAGTAAATAATTTACGTAAACCTACCAAGCTGTCTGGGCTACTATCCGTGGACGAATTACATCAAACTTGAAAAAAGGTCATCTCTCTGGTCCAGCGGGAAGCATTCAACGAGGAGATTGAAAACCTGTCAATAAACGAAGAGATAACAGCAAGGTAAAAAATAAAGAAATTGTGTCCTGTATTGGAAGGGGGATTCCTGCGCGTCGGGGGTAGAATCAAAAATGCTGATGTAGGATTTGATAAGAAATACTCGATAATATTGCCAAAAAATCATCCGATTACAGATCTCGTGATCAGGGAATATCATGTAAAAATGTTTCACGCGGGAATTAACGCTACATTATACGCGATTCGAGAAAGGTATTGGATCATAGATGGTAGAGTTGCGGTCAGAAAAATACTGCATACATGTGTGAGGTGTTTCCGAGCAAAACCAAAAGAATTATCCTATTTAATGGGTGACTTACCGAAGGTACGACTCGCGGCCACACGACCCTTTGAAAATACAGGGGTTGATTTTTGCGGACCTTTCTTTATAAAGGAAAAGGTACATCGGAATAGAAAGAAAATCAAAGTATATGTAGCCGTTTTTGTATGCTTATCAATAAAGGCGATTCATTTAGAATTAGTAGGAGAATTGTCATCTGAAGTTTTCCTAGGTTGTTTAAGAAGATTTTTTGCTCGCAGAGGCAAGGCGAGAGCAATGTACTCTGACAATGGCACAAATTTTGTAGGTGCAAACAACGAGATGAAGGAACTTTACAGCCTCCTTCAATCAAAAGAGGTAAATGAAAAAACTATAAATTTTTTAAGTAATGAAGGTGTCGAATGGCATTTTTCACCACCAAGGACTCCTTATTTTGAGGAATCTGGGAGATGGCTGTGAAGTCCCTAAAACATCATATGTTGCGAACTTTGCGTGATACTTTGTTCAGTTATGAAGAATTGTGCACTTATTTGAATGAGATCAAAGCAATTTTGAATTCTAGACCACTTACTCCTATGTCATCAGATCCGAACGATTTTGAAGTTTTAACTCCAGGGCATTTTTTAATAGGTCAACCGTTTATGAGCGTTCCCACACTTGATTTTTCAACAATTAAAGTGAATATATTGTGGGCATGGCAGCATTTGCAAAAGCTTAGACAGGATTTGTGGAAACGTTGGCAGAATGAATATTTAACAGAATTGAATGTTAGAAACAAATGGCATACCGGACAGCCTAATTTAATTAAAATAGGCTCATTAGTCGTTTTAAAATATGAGAACTTGCCACCCCTACGGTGGGCTTTAGGTAGAGTTATAGAAACTCACGCTGGCGAAGATGGAATTGTACGCGTAGTTACTATGAAAACTGAAAAGGGAATATTTGAAAGAGGATTGAAAAAGGTGTCACCTCTTCCGATAGAAATTGACGATAGTTCAAATTAAACGGGACTCGTTCAAGGCGGGCGGCATGTCGCGTAGCGAATTGTGAATTTAGAATTATAATAAGAGCGCCACCTTGACTCAAGTCGATTTGAGCTTTAGTTTCCGACAAGCTTTCGAGGGGCTAACTTGTTTTGAAATATAAACGATGTATTTGATTTATTTGTGGCATTGGCAATTGTGAATTCGTTTCAGTGAGAATTTTAATGGAATATATATGTACTCTGGTACTTTCTCATGTGTCTATGGTATTATTTATTGTGTACGCCTATGTGAACTCTGAATCCTTTAATTTTCCCATGCGTAAAGATAATTACAAATCGAAGAAAATTTTAGACTGGACTTTGCGCGTTGACAATTTATATAGTTTTAATTTCAAGGCCCGCTAAATGAGTAAGGGGTTAGACTTGTTACTCAAGTATACGAGTGACGCCATGTGGCGATAGGTTTAACGAGTTATTTCTTTTACTGTTTGAATCAGTTTGTATATAAAGTTATAAGGCGACTCGACGGCAGCCAGCTTATCTCGCGAGTTTACGCGAGTATTTCTTCAGTGTTATAACATCCTTTTAAAATCTCCTTAGTGTTTGGTGTTAAAAAAATTGCATTGAATGCAATTTTTTTTTAAGCTGGTCCCATTTCCATGTGCTGTTATTCGTGCCGAAAAAACTCGGCTATTTGTACAGAAAATTCTAAACACGTAGCAACCGACTACATTTAAAATGAGTCCAATAGTATTAAAAGATGTTTATTAGTTTAGGTGTTATTTAAAATTTAGGTAAACATTGACATTTGCACTATTTTACAATATTTTCTCAAGAAATTGACAAAAAGAGTTGATCTTAGTACAGAAAATATTAGGGAATTACTTTGATCTTGAAGTTGGGTCAAATTGATTTGAAGCAGAGTAATGCTTATTTTCTACGTCTTCAACTCTTACCTTTGTTCTTTTCCCTCACAATTCCCTTTCTCTCGGATAAAAACTGAATCTATCTAATTTTTCTATTTTTCTGATTTATTTATGAAATTGTGATCAAATCTCAGGAAAATTCTTGGATTCGAGGTTTTGCTTAAATTAGGGATGGTTCAGGAGTGTTTTTTTTCTGAGTAAAAGTTTTTTAATTTTCAAAATAAACTTAATATCTTTCAATGTTGCTCTCTAAAACCTTAAAATTGGCGCGGATTACTTTTACTTGCATCAGTTAATTGAACGTAAAAAAAAACTTTAAAATAAACGAAAAATTGATTTTATCTTCAAGAGTGACCAATTTCATATTTTGTTTGTTTAAAGAAATTATTTCTTGAATAAGTTTTCTTCAATTTAAAGAAATGGTCTTTTCACTAAAACAAATTACAGAATGAATTGAATGGAAGATTGAAATAACACCCTTTTTTCGAACAACATTTAATTAATTTTTTCCAATAATATAATTAAAAAAATACTCTAGACACTCTAGTTCATATTGATATGTTACAAAAAAAATCCTTTTATAACTTAATAGTTGAAGAGTAAGCGAACAAAACGTGATAAGTTCAATTTTTTTTTTTAAATGAGATAATTATTGTTTCTATATGGTTGATATACACGGTATATGATATATAGTTAAAAATTCAATTATTAGGTTTAAACTACTTCATAAAAAATTCATTTTAATATTTCCAGATCCATCTCTTTGGTTGCAAATTTTATTAATTTTTTTTTTTTTTTAAACCAATTTTTCAACTATAAATTTACTTATTCTGTTTCTGATTGAAAATTGGTAGTTTTGAGTTTAAAAATCAACTATTTGGTTAAAAAATTAATTTTTTGTTAGAAATTAATATGTTTGGTTTGAAAAATTTAACTGTTTTGTAGAAAATTCGTCTTTTTGCCTAAACTTTGAACTGTTTTGTTGAAAATGCTATTATTTTTATAGAAAATTCAAATATTTGATTTAAGATTCATCTACTTTGTTCACAATTTTTCTTTTTTTGGACGAATTTAACCCTTTTTTACTTAAAATTGAAATATTTTATTGCTTGGTTGTAACTATCCGTACATATAACTTTTAGTGACTGTTTTTCATCTCAATTATCTATTAATAAAGATTGCGAATTTGCAGCCTTACCAATATTGTAAATTAAAATTTTCAAATAACTATTTTGTTGAAAATTAGTCTTTTTTGGTTTGATATAACTGTTCCTGATTTGAAATTGAAATATTTTCTGTGTTGAAATATCAACTATGTATTATATGTTTCGTTGCAAATCAATCTTCTTTTATTGAAAATTCAACTACTTGGTTAAAAGTTGAACTTTTTTGGCAAAAATTCATTTTTGTTGTTACAATGAGAAATTAATTTATGAACATGAAACTACATATTTAAAATTATCCGTTATTTTAAATATTTAATAAGCCTCGTACAAATAGAGAGTACTGAAGCTTATCGTATAAAGATTCAAACACGCTTTCAATGGATGAAGGAATTTAAATTTAAAAATTCTTACGTTACCGTCAAAATTAAAAAAAAAATGTTTTTCGACGAAAATTTCTACTTATCTTCATCTTTATAATACAAAAGAGTATTTTTACTTTATTAAAAAAATTTCAACTTGAAAATATTTCAACAAATTGAATACATTGCGTAGATTTGTGAATATTTAGAATGAAAAGTTTAGAAGCTTTTTACGAAGTTTGACACGTTGCAAGAGAACAAAAACAACTTTCTTAAGATATTTGGGAAAATTAAAAAAGATTTTTATTTGAAGAACTTTATTTGAAGAAAATATTTCGAAAAACTTTAAAGCATTTCAAAAGATTTCTAAATTTGTCAAAAAAGAATCCTGAAAATGGCAAGGTAATTATTTTCATCATGCATATTTTTAAAAAATGTGGGAAGAATTGGAGTCATTATTAAAGATATATCTAGAAGGTTTTAAGCTTTTAAGGTTTCAAAGAGATTAAAAAATAGATAAAAATTTGAAAAAATTTGAACATTTTTTTAACAAACTGTAGATTTTCGAAGATTTAGAACAAAATTTAGAAGCTTTTTAAGAATTTTCAAAGGATTTGAGAGAATAAAAATGTATTTTTAAGATTCATGGGAAAGTGTGAAATGATTTCTCATTTCAAAACAAAAATGTTTAAGAGAACATTAAAAAAGAGTTCAAAAAATTTCAAATTATTTCTCGAAGTTTTGAAAATATAAGATTTTAAGTAAAGTAAAAGATTTGGGAACAAAATTTTAGACAAAATTTGATTAATCTAAAGAGATATTTAAATGTTTTTAAACGATTAAAAAATAAGTTAAGAATTGTGCAGATTTCAAGAAATTGTTAAAAAGTGATGAGTTTTCAAGGTTTCGAAAACAGAAGCTTTACAAGATTTTGAAAGGTTTCCAAAGAATGATAAAATTTTTTTCAGATTGCTGGGAAAATTTTGTAGGATTTTACATTTTGATAAATGAATTTTAAGAGAATATTTTAATAGATTTCAAATTTTTTTTTTTTAAATTTCCAAAATTGTAAAAAACATTCTGGAAGATTTTAAGGCATTTTTTAAATTAGCAGAATTAAAAAAAAATGTTAGAAAAAATTATTATAATTTTAAGAGATATTTACGAATTTGAGAAGTTTTTCCAAGATTAAAAATCTTTTAAATCTTGACAAGATTTCTAAAACTTTATAAAATATTTTGAAATTTATTCCAAACTTCTGAAAGTCCTAAAAATCTTTGAAATTACCTCGAATTTTTCCTGACATTCTGTAAAATTCTGTAACATAAAAAAATGTTTTAAAACTTTTCTAGATTCTTTTTCGACAGATTTTGAACTTTCGACTGTAATAATATGCAATTCCTATTTTCCTAATTTTTGGTTACTTCCTATCCAGCCATTCATTCTACTCTTCGAGTTTTCTTACAATAGACCATGAAAGGAAGAAATTCCCAAAATTGATTAGGTATAACAAGGTACACGGATTATAGGATGGATATAGGAGGTGGAATATATCACAAACTTTTTTCAACCCTTTGCATTGCTTTCGTGCAAGTTTATGCAGGAAAAGAATTGCACGGACAAACAATGTGATGTAATCGCGTTGGAAGTGATAAACGCTAAGCGTTCGGTCGATGCGCTAAGCGCTTGCGCAACCAAAAAAGCGTTCATATAATTGCATTTTATCGAGTTTCAAACGCGAGATTCGATTTCTATTATCAACAGGCGCTTGGTTGTCTGAATCGAAGACACAAATAGCTAATTCACGAACGCATGACAAGCGCTACTTGCGATTAAAAGATTGCATTCCAAGTTTGTCGCAAAGCGCTTTAGTTGAATGGCCAGACAAAAGATTCGATACCTAGCGTTGCTTTTTGGCTCGAATTAACCGTTTCAAGACAAGTAGTCTAAAGCACCTTATGAGGAATACTTATCTCATTCCAATGCTCTAACTATCACTCCAACGCTAAGCGTTAAAGAAAGCATCCAGACAACAAAACAACTCCCAGCGTTGCTGTTTGGTTCGGATTAGCCATTTTAAGACAAGTAGTCTAAAACAACCCATAAGGAATACTTATCTCATTCCAACGCTCCGACTATCAGTATAACGCTAAGCGTTTAAGAAAGCATCCAGACAACAAAATCAACTAACAGCCTTGCTGTTCGGCTCAGATTAGCCATTCTAAGACAAGTAGTCTGAAACACCCTATAAGGAATACTTATCTCATTCTAACGCCCCGACTATCACTTGAACGCTAAGCGTTTGGGAAAGCATCCAAACAACAGAATCAACTCCTATCGTTGCTGTTTGGCTCGGCTTAGTCATTCTAAGACATGTAGTCTCAAACACCTTTTCAGAAACACTTATCTCGTTCTAATGCTCCGACCATCACTCCAACGCAAAAAAATCCACTCCCAGCGTTGCTATTTTGCTCGGAATAACTGTTTTGAGACAAGTAGACTAGAACATCCTATAAGGAACACTAATCTCATTTGAACGCTCCGACTTTCACTCCAACGGTAAGCGTTTGAGAAAGCATCCAGAAAAAAAACAACTCTCAGCGTTGCTGTTTGGCACAGATTAGCCATTTTAAGACAAGAAGTCTAAAACACCTCTCAAGAAATACTTATCTCGTTCCAATGCTCTGATTATCACTCCAACGCTAAGCGATTAAGATAGCATCCAGAAAACAAAATCAACTCCCAGCGTTGCTGTGTGGTTCGGATTAGCCATTTTAAGAGAAGTAGTCGGAAACACCTTATAAGGAATAATTATCTCGTTTCAACCCTCCAAATATCACTCCAACGCTAAGCGTTCAAGAAAGCACCCAGAAAACAAAATCAACTCCCAGCGTTGCTGTGTGGTTCGGATTAGCCATTTTAAGACAAGTAGTCTAAAACACCCTATAAGAAATACTTATCTCTTCCCAACGCTCCGACTATAACTTCTATGCTAAGTATTTAAGAATGCATCCAGACAACAAAATCAACTGCCGGCGTTGCTGTTTGGCTCGGCTTAGCCATTTTAACACAAGTAGTTTGAAACACCTTTTGAGGAATACTCATCTCGTTCCAATGCTCCGACTAACACTCCAACGCTAAGGGTTTAAGAAAACATCCAGACTACAAAATCAACAACCAACGTTGCAGTTTGGCTTGGATTAGCCATTTTAAGACAAGTTGTCTAAAACAACTTTTAAGGAATACTTATCTCGTTCCAACGCTCCGACTTTCACTGCAACGCTAAGAGTTTAAGAAATCATCCAGACAACAAAATCAACTACCAGCGTTGCTGTTTGGCTCGGATTAGCCATTTTAAGACAAGTAGTCTAAAACACCCTATAAGGAATACTTATCTCGTTCCAACGCTCCGACTTTCACTCCAACGCTAAGCGTTTAAGAAGTCTTCCAGACAACAAAATCAACTCCCAGCGTTGCTGTTTGGCTCAGAATAACTATTTTAAGACAAGTAGACTAAAACACCCTATAAGAAACACTAATCTCATTTCAACGCTTGGACTATCACTTCAACGCTAAGGGTTTAAGAAAGCATCCAGACAACAAAATCAACTTCCGGCGTTCCTGTCTGGCTCGGATTAGCCATTTTAAGACAAGAAGTCTAAAAGACCTTATGAGCAATACTTATCTCGTTCCAATGCATCGACTATCACCCTAACGCTAAGCGCTTGAGAAAGCATCCAGACACCAAAAACAACTCTCAGCGTTGCTGTACGGCTCATGTTAACCATTTTAAGGCAAATAGTCTAAGACACCTTACAAGGAATACTTATCTCATTTTAACGCTCCCAATATCACTCCAACGCTAAGCGTTCAAGAAAGAATCCAGAAAACAAAATCAACTCCCAGGGTTGCTGTGTGGTTCGGATTAGCCATTTTAAGGGAAGTTGTCGGAAACACCTTATAAGGAATACTTATCTCGTTCCAACGCTCCAAATATCCCTCCAACGCTAAGCGTTTGAGAAAGCATCCAGAAAACAAAAACAACTCTCAGCGTTGCTGTTTGGCACGGATTAGCCATTTTAAGACAAGTAGTCCAAAACACCTCTCAAGAAATACTCATCTCGTTCCAATGCTCTGATTATCACTCCAACGCTAAGCGTTTAATATAGCACCCAGAAAACAAAATCAACTCCCAGCGTTGCTGTGTGGTTCGGATTATACGTTTTAAGATAAGTAGTCGGAAACACCTTTTAAGGAATACTTATCTCGTTTCAACGCTCCAAATATCCCTCCAACGCTAAGCGTTCATGAAAGCATCCAGACAACAAAATCAACTCCCAACGTTTGCTGTGTGGTTCGGAATAGGCATTTTCAGACAAGCAGTCTAAAACACCCTATAAGGAATACTTATCTCGTTCCAATGCTCCGACTATCACTCCAACGCTAAGGGTTTAAGAAAACTTCCAGACAACAAACTCAAGAACCAGCGTTGCTGTTTGGCTCGGCTTAGCCATTTTAACACAAGTATTCTGAAACACCTTTTAAGGAATACTTATCTCGTTCCAATGCTCCGACTATCACTCCAACGCTAAGGGTTTAAGAAAACATCCAGACAACAAAATCAACTACCAGCGTTGCTGTCTGGCTCGGATTAGCCATTTTAAGACAAGTAGTCCAAAACACCTTATGATGAAAACTTATATCATTCCAATAGTCCGACTATCACACCAACGCTAAGCGCTTAAGAAAGCATAGAAACAACGAAATCAACTCCCAGCGTTGCTGTTTGGCTCGGAATAATTATTTTAAGACAAGAAGACTAAAACACTATATAAGGAACACTAATCTCATTTCAACGCTCCGACTATCACTTCAACGCTAAGGGTTTAAGAAAGCATCCAGACAACAAAATCAACTCCCGGCGTTCCTGTCTGGCTCGGATCAGCCATTTTAAGACAAGTAGTCTAAAACATGTTTAAGAAACACTTATCTCGTTCTAATGATCCGACTATCACTCCAACGCTAAGCCTTTAAGAAGTCTTCCAGACAAAAAAATCAACTCCCAACGTTGCTGTTTGGCTCAGATGAGCCATTTTAGGGCAAGTAGTCTAAACCACCTTTCAAGGAATACTTATCTCGTTGCAATGCTGCAACTATAACTTCAACGCTAAGGATTTGAGAAAGCATTCAGACAAGAAAATCAACTCCCAGCGTACTGTTCTGCTCGGATTAACCATTTTAGGACAAGTAGTCTAAGACACCTTATAAGGAATACTCATCTTGTTTCAATTCTCCGACTATCACTCCAACACTAAGCGCTGAAGAAAGCATCCAGACAACAAAAACAACTCCCAGCGTTTCTGTTTGGTTCGGATTAGCCCTTTTCCGACAACTAGTTTAAAACACACTATGAGGAATACTTATCTCATTCCGTCGCTCCGAGTGTCACTCCAACGCTAAGCGTTTAAGAAAGCATCCAGACAACAAATTTAACTCACAGCGTTGCTGCTTGGCTTGGGTTAGCGATTTTAAGACAAGTAGTCTGAAACACCTTTTAAGGAATACTTATCTCGTTCCAATGTTTCGAATATCACTCCAACGTTAAGCGTTTAAGAAGGCATCCGGGCAACAAAATCAACTCCCAGCTTTGCTGTTTGGCTCAGGTTAGCCATTTTAAGACAAGTAGCCTAAAACACCCTATAAGGAATACTTATCTCATTTGAACGCTCCACCTATCACTCCATAGCTAAGCGTTTATGAAAGCTTCCAGACAACAAAATCAACTCACAGCATTGCTGCTTGGCTCGCATTAGCTATTTTACGACAAGTAATCTAAAACACCTTATAAGGAATACTTATCTTGATCCAACATTCCGACTATCACTTCAACGCTAAGCGTTTAAGAAAGCATACAGACAACAAAATCAACTCCCAGCATTGCTGTTTGGCTTTTATTAACTATTTTAAGACAAGTAGTCTAAAATACCTTTCAAGGAATACTTATCTCGTTCCAACGCTCCGACTATTACTACAACGCTAAGCATTTAAGTGTGCATACAGACAACAAAATCAACTCCCAGCGTTGCTGTTTGTTTCGGATTAGCCATTTTCAGAAAAGTAGTCTATGACACCTTATAAGGAATACTTATCTTATTTTGAAGCTCTGACTATCACTCCAACGCTAAGCGTTTAGGAAAGCATCTAGACAACAAAATCAACTCCCAGCGTTGCTGTTTGGCTCGGGTTAGCTATTTTAAGATGAGTAGCCTGAAGCTCCCTATGAGGAACACTTATCTCATTTCAACGCTCCGACTGTAACTCCAACGCTAAGCGTTTAAGAAATCATCCAGACAAGAAAATCAACTAACAGAGTTGCTGTTTGGCTTGGGTTAGCGATTTCAAGACAAGTAGCCTAAAACACCCTATGAGGAATACTTATCTTATTTTGAAGCTCTGACTATTACTCCAACGCTAAGCGTTTAAGAAATCATCCAGACAACAAAATCAACTACCAGCGTTGATGTTTGGCTCGGATTAGACATTTTAAGACAAGTGGACTAAGACACCTTATAAGGAATACTTATCTTGTTTCAATTCTCCGCCTATCACTCCAACGCTGAGCGCTGAAGAAAGCATCCAGACAACAAAAACAACTCCCAGCGTTTCTGTTTGGTTCGGATTAGCCCTTTTCAGAAAAGTAGTTTGAAACACCCTTTAAGGAATACTTATCTCATTTCAGCGCTCTATCAATCCAACACCAAGCGCTTAAGAAAGCATCCAGACAACAAAATCAACTACTAGCGTTGTTGTTTGGCTCGTATTAACCATTTTGAGACAAGTAGTCTAAAACACCTTATAAGGAAAACTCATCCTATTCCAACGCTCCGACTATCACTCCAACGCTAAGCGCTTAAGAAACCATCCAGACAACAAAAACAACTCTCAGCGTTGCTGTTTATCTCGGATTAGCCACTTTGAGACAAGTATTATAAAACACCCCATAAGGAATAGTTATCTCATTTTAACGCTCCGACTATTACTCCAACGCCCCGTCTATCACTCCAACGCCAAGCGTTTAGGAAAGCATCTCGACAACAAAATCAACTCCCAGCGTTGCTTTTTAGTTCGGATTAGCCATTTTAAGACAAGTTGTCTAAAACACCCTATAAGGAATACCTATCTCATTTCAGCGCTCCGAATATCACTCCAACGCTGAGCGCTTAAGAAAGCATCCAGGCAACAAAAACAACTCTCAGCGTTGCTGTTTGGCTCGGATTAGCCATTCTAAGACAACTATTCTAGAACACCTGTTAAGACATACTTATTTTTTTCCAATGCTTCGACTATCACTTCAACGCTAAGCGTTTAAGAAAGCATCCAGACAACAAATCAATTACCCGCGTTGCTGTTTGGCTCGGATTAGCCATTTTAAGACAAGTAGTCCAAAACACCTTATCAGGAATACTTATATCGTTCAAATGCTCCGACTATCACTCCAACGATAAGGATTTAAGAAATCATCCAGACAACAAAATCAACTCCCTGCGTTCCTGTCTGGCTCGGATTAACCATTTTAAGACAAGTAGTCTAAGACACCTTGTAAGAAATACTTGTCTTGTTTCAATTCTCCGACTATCACTCCAACGCTAAGCGCTGAAGAAAGCTTCCAGACAACAACAAAAACACTCAGCGTTGCTGTTTGGCTCAGATTAGCCTTTTTCAGTAAGTAGTTTAAAACACCCTATAAGGAATACTTATATCATGCCAACGCTCCGACTATCACTCCAACGCGAAGCGTCTAAGGACGCATCCAGACAACAAAATCAACTCCCAGCGTTGCTGTTTGGCTCGGCTTAGCGATTTTAAGACAAGTAGTCTAAGACACCTCATAAGGAATACTTATCTCGGTCCAATGCTCCGACTATCACTCCAACGCAAAGGGTTTAAGAAAGCATCCAGACAACAAAATCAACTCCCAGCGTTGCTGCTTGGCTCGCATTAGCCATTTTACGACAAGTAATCTAAAACACCTTATAAGGAATACTTATCTTGATCCAACATTCCGACTATCACGTCAACGCTAAGCGTTTAAGAAAGCATACAGACAACAAAATCAACTCCCCGCGTTGATGTTTGGTTCGGATTAGCTATTTTAAGACAAGTAGTCTAAAACACCATATAAGGAATACTTGTCTCGTTCCAACGCTCCGACTATCACTCCAAGGTTAAGCGTTTAAGAAGCCATCCAGACAACAGCAAAAAAAAACTCCCAGCGTTGCTGTTTGGCTCGGATTAGCCATTTTAAGACAAGTAGCCTAAAACACCCTATAAGGAATACTTATCTCATTTGAACGCTCCGCCTATCGCTCCAACGCTAAGCGTTTAAGAAACCATCCAGACACCAAAATCAACTGCTATCGTTGCTGTTCGGCTCAGCTTAGCCATTTTACGACAAGTAGTCTTAAACACCTTATAAGTAAAACTTATCTCGTTCCAACGCTCCGAATATCACTCCAACGCTAAGCGTTTAAGAAGCCATCCAGACAACAACAAAAAAAACTCCCAGCGTTGCTGTTTGGCTTTTATTAACTATTTTAAGACAAGTAGTCCAAGACACCTTATAAGGAATACTTACCTTGTTTTAAATCGCCGACTATCATTCCAACGCTAAGCGCTGAAGAAAGCATTCAGACAACAAAAACAACTCTCAGCGTTGCTGTTTGGCTCAGATGAGCCATTTTAGGACAAGTTGTCTAAACCACCTTTCAAGAATACTTATCTCGTTCCAATTCTGCAACTGTCACTCCAACGCTAAGGATTTGAGAAAGCATCCTGACAACAAAACCAACTCCCAGCGTACTTGTCTGGCTCAGATTAGCCTTTTAAAGACAAGTAGTCTAAGCCACCTTATAAGAAATACTTACATTGCTTCAATGCCCCGACTATCACACCAACGCTAAGCGTTTAAGAAAGCATTTGGACAACAAAATCAACTCCCAGCGTTGATGTTCTGCTAGGATTAACCATTTTAAGACAAGTAGTCTAAGACACCTTATCAGGAATACTCATCTTGTTTCAATTCTTCGAATATCACTCCAACGCTAAGCGCTGAAGAAAGCATCCAGACAACAAAGGCAACTCCCAGCGTTTCTGTTTGGTTCGGATTAGCCCTTTTCAGACAAGTTTTTTCAAACACACTATGAGGAATACTTATCTCATTCCATCGCTCCGACTATCACTCCAACGCTAAGCGTTTAAGAAAGCATCCACACAACAAAATTAACTCACAGCGTTGCTGTTTGGCTTGGGTTAGCGATTTTAAGACAATTAGACTAAGACACCTTATAAGGAATACTTATCTTGTTTCAATTCTCCGACTATCACTCCAACGCTAAGCGCTGAAGAAAGCATCCAGACAACAAAAACAACTACCAGCGTTTCTGTTTGGTTCGGATTAGCCCTTTTCAGACAAGTAGCCTAAAACACCCTATAAGGAATACTTATCTCATTCCAACGCTCCTAATATCACTCCAACGCTAAGCGTTTAAGAAAGCATACAGACAACAAAATCAACTCGAATAGCTGCTGTTTGGCTCGGATTAGCCATTTTAAGACGAGTAGTCTGAACCACCTTTGAAGGAATACTTATCTTATTTCAATGCTAAGACTATCACTCCAATGCTAAACGTTTAGGGAAGCATCCGGACAACAAAATCAACTACCAACGTTACTGTTTGGCTCGGATAAGCTATTTCAAGACAAGTAGTCTAAAACACCTTATAAGGAATACTTATCTTGTTTCAGTGCCCCGACTATCACTCCAATGCTAATCGTTTAAGAATGCTTCGAGACAACAAAATTCAACTCCCAGCGTCGCTGTTTGGCTCGCCTTAGCGATTTGAAGAGAAGTAGTCTGAACCACCTTCTAAGGAATACTTATCTCGTTTCAATGCTCCGACTATCACTCCAACGCTAAGCATTTAAGAAAGCATCCAGACAACAAAATCAACTCCCAGAGTTGCTGTTTAGCTCAGATTAGCCATCTTAAGACAAGTAGTCTAAGACACCTTATGAGGAATACTTCTCTTGTTTCAATTCTCCGACTATCTCTCCAACGCTAAGCGCTGAAGAATGCACCCATACAACAAAAACAACACTCAGCGTTGCTGTTTGGCTCGGATGAGCCATTTTAGGACAAGTAGTCTGAACCACCTTTCAAGGAATACTTATCTCGTTCCAATGCTGCGAATATCACTCCAACGTTAAGGATTTGAGAAAGCATCCAAACAACAAAATCAACTCCCAGCGTTCCTGTCTGGCTCGGATTAGCCATATAAATACAAGTAGCCTAAAACACCTTATAAGAAATACTTATCTTGCTTCAATGCCCCGAATATCACACCAACGCAAAGCGTTTAAAAAAGCATCCGGACAACAAAATCAACTCTTAGCGTTGCTTTTTGGCTCGGATTAGCCATTTTAAGACAAGAAGTCTAAAACACCTAATAAGGAATACTTATCTTGTTTCAATGCTCCGGCCAGCACTCCAACGATAAGGGTATAAGAAAGCATCCAGACAACAAAATCAACTCTCAGGATTGCTGTCTGGCTCGGATTAGCCATTTTAAGACAAGAAGTCTGAAACACCTCATAAGGAATACTTATCTTGTTTCAATGCTCCGGCCAGCACTCCAACGATAAGGGTTTAAGAAATCATCCAGACAACAAAATCAACTCCCAGCGTTCCTGTCTGGCTCGGATTGACCATTTTAAGACAAGTATTCTAAGACACCTTGTAAGGAATACTTGTCTTGTTTCAATTCTCCGGCTATCACTCCAACGCTAAGCGCTGAAGAAAGCTTCCAGACAACAAAATCAACTCCCAGCATTACTGTTTGGCTCAGATTAGCAATTTTAAGACAAGTAGGGGAAGACACCTTATGAGGAATACTTATCTTGTTTCAATTCTCCAACTATCACCCCAACGCTAAGCGCTGAAGAAAGCATGTAGACAACAAAAACAACTCCCAGCGTTTCGGTTTGGTTCGGATTAGCCCTTTTCAGACGAGTAGTTTAAAACACCCTATAAGAAATACTTATCTTGCTTCAATGCCCCGAATATCACGCCAACGCAAAGCGTTTAAGAAAGCATCTGGACAACAAAATCAACTCTTAGCGTTGCTGTTTGGCTCGGGTTAGCCACTTTAAGACACGTAGCCTGAAACACTCTATAAGGAATACTCATCTCATTTCAACGCTCCGCCTATCACTCCAATGGTAAGCGTTTAAGAAAGCATCCAGACAACAAAATCAACTCTCAGCATTGCTGTCTGGCTCAGATGAGCCATTTTAAGACAAGTAATCCAAAACACCTTATCAGGAATACTTATATCGTTCCAATTCTCCGACTATCACTGCAACGATAAGGGTTTAAGAAATCGTCCAGACAACAAAATCAACTCCCAGCGTTCCTGTCTGGCTCGGATTAACCATTTTAAGACAAGTAGTGTAAGACACCTTGTAAGGAATACTTGTCTTGTTTCAATTCTCCGACTATCACTCCAACGCTAAGCGCTCAAGAAAGCTTCCAGACAACAACAAAAACTCTCAGCGTTGCTGATTGTCTCGGATTAGCCCTTTTCAGACAAGTAGTTTATAACACCCTATGAGGAATACTTATCTCATTCCAACGCTCCGACTATCACACCAACGCAAAGCGTTTAAGAAAGCATCCGGACAACAAAATCAACTCTTAGCGTTGCTGTTTGGCTCGGGTTAGCCATTCTAAGACAAGTAACCTGACACACCCTATAAGGAATACTCATCTCATTTCAACGCTCCGCCTATCACTCCAACGCTAAGCGTTTGAGAATGCATCCAGACCACAAAATCAACTCCCAGCGTTGCTGCTTGGCTCGGATTAGCCATTTTACGACAAGGAGTCCAAAACACCTTATCAGGAATACTTATATCGTTCCAATGCTCCAACTATCACTCCAACGATAAGGGTTTCAGAATTCATCCAGACAACAAAATCAACTACCAGCGTTGCTGTTTGGCTCGGATTATCTATTTTAAGACAAGTCGTCTAAGACACCTTATAAGGAATACTTGTCACGTTCCAACGCTCCGACTAGTACTCCAACGCTAAGCGTTTCAGAAAGCTTCCAGACTACAAAATCAATCACCAGCATTGCTGTTTGGCTCAGATTATCTATTTTAAGACAAGTAGTCTAAAACACCCCATAAGGAATACTTATCTCTTTCCAACGCTCCGACTTTAACTTCTACCCTAAGCATTTGAGAGTGCATCCAGACAGCAAAATCAACTGCCAGCGTTGCTGATGGCTCGGCTTAGCCATTTTAACACAAGTAATCTGAAACACCTTTCAAGGAATACTCATCGCGTTCCAATGCTCCGACTATCACTCCAACGCTAAGGGTTTAAGAAAACATCCAGACAACAAACTCAACAACCAGCGTTGCAGTTTGGCTCAGATTAGCCATTTTAAGAAAAGTTGTCTAAAACACCTTTTAAGGAATACTTATCTCGTTCCAATGTTCCAACTATCACTCCAACACTAAGCGTTTAAGAAACCATCCAGACAACAAAATCAACTACCAGCGTTACTGTTTGGTTCGGATTAGCCATTTTAAGACAAGCAGTCTAAATCACCTTTTAAGAAATACTTATCGCGGTCCAATGTTCCAACTATCACTCCTACGCTAAGCGCTTAAGGAAGCATCCAAACAACAAAATCAACTCCCAGTGTTGCTGTTTGGCTCGGATTAACCATTTTAAGACTAGTAGTATAAAACACCTTATAAGGGATACTTATCTCGGTCTAACGCTCCGACTATCACGCCAACGCTAATCATTTAAGAAAGCATCTTTACAGCAAAATCAAATCACAGAGTTGCTGTTTGGCTCAGATTAGCCATCTTAAGACAAGTAGTCTGAAACACCTTATAAGGAATACCTATCTCATTTCAACGCCCCGCCTATCACTCCAACGCTAAGCGTTTAAGGAAGCATACAGACAAGAAAATCAACTCCCAGCGTTGCTGTTTGTCTCGGATTAGCCATTTTAAGACAAGTAGTCTAAAACACCCTATGAGGAATACTTATCTCGTTCCAACGCTCCGACTTTCACTTTGACGCTAAGAGTTTAAGAAAGCATCCAGACAACAAAATCAACGGACAGCGTTGCTGACTGGCTCGGATTAGCCATTTAAAAAAAAAAATAGTCTAAAAGACCTTATAAGGAATACTTATCTTGTTACAATGCTTCGAATATCACTTTAACGCTAAGCGTTTAAAAAAGCATCAGACAAGAAAATCAACTCCCAGCATTGCTGTTTGTCTCGGCTTAACGATTTTAAGACAAGTAGTCTAAACCACCTTTTAAGGAATACTAATCTCGTTCCAATGCTCCGACTACCACTCCAAAGCTAAGCGTTTGAGAAAGCATCCAGACAACAAAATCAACTCCCCGCCTTGCTGTTTGGTTCGGATTAACCATTTTAAGACAAGTATTCTAAAACACCTTGTAAGGAATACTTATCTCGTTTCAATGCTTCGAATATCACTTTAACGCTAAGCGTTTAAAAAAGCATCAGACAAAAAAATCAACTCCCAGCGTTGCTGTTTGTCTCGGATTAACGATTTTAAGACAAGTTGTCTAAACCACCTTTTAAAGAATACTTATCTCGTTCTAATGCTCCGACTACCACTCCAAAGCTAAGCGTTTGAGAAAGCATCCAGACAACAAAATCAACTCCCCGCCTTGCTGT
>JAABKJ010003643.1:0-20986 GCA_011634705.1 Andricus grossulariae | reverse complement strand
TATCAATAGATTGACGTTATCTCGAACCAGATGTGTAAGTTAGACATAAGTAAAAACTGTCAACGTGAGCGTGTCTGTCCATACAGAAGAAGGGTCGATTATTGTCCTGTTTCTCACAGGCAACATCATGAAATTAAATTATCGAATTGGTTAAGCTTCACATGGTGGTATTACTTCTTCATGCTCACTGAAGGAAAAATACTCAACTCCATTTACATCATTCAACACCCGTTCTAAGAATTTATACTTTGGTTGTTTGAGGGATTTCAAGTAGACGTAGACACTTTCAAATTTCGATCCATTTGGATGTAAGATTAGGGCAAGTAATGTATTTGTCTTGCCACAATTTGATGGTCCACAAAACACTACACGAATGCTGTCTGGTAGAAGGCTACAATGTCGTTTCACCCTATTCTTTTTTGATTGGATTATGGCATCAATGTCAAATACCGGAAGTTTGATAGGTTGTGTCTTAAGCCGCATCTTGATCTCAACTGTCGTGAACACTATAAATACAGCGCTTATATAGCTTCAGGTCAGTTGCGTGCTAACCTCCGTTCAGTGAAGAATGATGTGCACCATAAAGTAAACAAAGCATCACGATATCATCATCGCGGTAAAGGATGGGTCAACAAAGTCATCAACAACTTGCCGTTTGAGTTGCACTCACCTGGCTACCAATACTGTAGTCCACGTACTTAGCTAGCCAAACGAGTTGCTAGAGGCGATCCCGGTATCAATCATCTAGACGCTGCATGTAAATAATACTATATTGCATACTCTCGAAATCGTGAAAACGTTGAAACGAGAAATGCTGCAGATCGTGCACTAACTAGTAAAGCCTGGCAGCATGATTTTGCTAATGACTCTGGAATTAGCAAAAAAGTGGCAGCACTAGCAATAACTAACGTGATGAATGCCATGGCGAAACTCGGTGTGGGGTAGAAGAAGAAACCCAGTTTAAAGAAGAGGAGACCTAGTGTGAAAAAGAAAACTGCCGCAAAAAATAAACTAATTGCCTTTAGAAAGGTTGTGCATGCAGCTAAGAAAGCAATGAAGCGAAGTAGTGATGCAAAAGTGGCCATCAAGTCTGCAATTATAGGTGCACAGAAAGCAAAATCCACGTGTTCTTCCAATCCCTTCGAAAGTCGGTGGTGTTTTGCCACTGATTCCCATTTTCGCTAAACTCAGTGCACTTGAGGCTCTGACTGGTGGAGCAGCAGGTGTAGCTAAAGCTGTCAACGATGCTAGCGCAATTAAAGAGCAACTGGCAGAAGATCAATGTCATAACAAAGCAATGGAGGCTATTGCTCCAGGAAGAGGTTTACACCTAAAACCTATCAGAAAAGAATTAGGTTTCCATATTAAGCCTTACCGAAAAGGACAGGGACTTCGTCTAAGACAGGTGCTAAAAAACTTGCACTGAACCATATACTCACTGATACCGATCTATTCAAGTACGCTAAAGCTCTAAAGATTCCACATTTTCGTGGAGTAATTATGCACAATCAACTATTAGTAAAGGGGCCCCACCGAATTGAGTCAGCTATTTTTAATCTTGATAATAGTCACGGTCCTGGTACCCACTGTGTAACTTATAGAAAGATCGGTGATAATGTCGTAAACTCTGACAGTTTTGGCAATCTTCGTCCACCCTTGGATCTTGTAGATTAACTAGTTGTTGGTACCGTGATAAAGTACAATCATGACAGATATCAGGACTATGACAGTGTTGGACGATTGTTGGGATTCGCTCCACGTGTTATTGAAGCCTATAAGACTCACACTTCTGATCTACCTGTTGCTTTTCTCAAAGTGAATGCTCTACGAGTTGAGTGCAATATCTCTACTGGAGCTTACATAAATAATCGCAAAGTGCACACAATTCATGAATTCTTTCCTGTCGTGTCACCAGGATATAAGATCCTTGAAGTGCCGTCACATGTCATTTACCTTACAATCGCCGTGAAGGCAATATATCAAATTCAGCTCCGCATAGTTGATCAGGACGGTGACTTGGTAAACTTCCGAGGAGAGGTGATAACAATACGTCTAGTTATACATGACCGTATGATTCAGTACCAACCACTGATTGGTAGTGTAAAGAAGTTGATTTAAGGTGATAGTGGTGAGGGTAATGACAGAAGTGGGGGTGATGTCAGTGGCCGTGGGGAGAAAAGGTATAAAATAGAGATGATTGCAGCAATAGAGTTCAGTTCTCATCGATATGGAGTTCATCCTAGACGTACAAGGTTTCAAGAAGCCCATCAACCAGTTCGTCTTCAAGGAGTTAACTATAGTTCCTCTTCAGGAAGACGCTCAACCTGTGGTCTTCCACAAGATTGAACATTTATGGTTGACGCGCAAATACCATTACTTTGAATGGACTTCCGGCGACATACCCTATGAAGAAGTGAGGCTCATAATTCAGAACACACTAGGTGGCGCTAGTGCAGTCTACGTTAAAGGATTATAAATGGTAAAATGGTTAGACCAGTACGTGCAAAATGCGAATTATCTGGAAGATGTAGGCTGCCCTCAGTTGAAAAGATTGTGCAGCTCAGTTTTAACAAGATGCAATCACCACCTTCAATGCTGAAATGCAAATTGTGCTAATCATCTAGTAAAAGTGAAGACAGTAAAAGTGAAAAATGCCTTTGGAGAAGATGGACCTCGAAGGTATTAACGCAGTTGGCCACATGGATGGAGTTTTGCGTACAAGACCGCTTTCAGCTCTTACTTTGAAGAAGAAATACACTATTTCAAAAATTCGTGAATAACACGCAAAATATTGTGCAAAAATTGTGGCTGAGTTGGAAAACCAGCATGCAGTCTTCTTGCCAGGCAGGATCATGAAAATTTTTCAGGATGCTATGTGTGAGGAGACGTTTGAGAAGTTTTGAAGAAGCAGCTGCTACAAAAAAGCTCTATTTTCGTTATTTTGGAGGACCCTGCAACCTTTTCGAATTTAAATATATATAATACTTATCCTCGTTTATCAATTTCATGTACTGCAAAAAAATTGTGAACAATAAATAAATTATTCGAAGGTAAAAAACTGCGTATTTATTCAACTGGGGTTGCTTCAATTAATTTTAAACACTTTAGTATTATTTAGATTCAATTTAGATATAATTTAGATTTAATTTATGGATAGTTGGATTCAAATTTCGCGCGCTTTCCGCATTGCTCAAAATGTGTGCGAAATTCAAGTTGCTTCCCACGTTGGATATCTTCAGACATCGTTGGGTTGGTTTCAAAATCAAAAATATTGCTCGCTGTGATCCTTTTCAACGCAGGACTACTACAAACGTATTTGGGTTGAATTTAATACCACGTCTACAAAGAAATGTCTTGAAGGCTCGACACATTGAATTTAAAATGTGTACCTTTTTGACTGATAGTAATGCAGATTTCCACATTACCGGCTGATGGTAATGCAGATTTCTACCTTACCGACTGAAAATGTCCGCCTACAACTGTTTACCGACTAATGGCAATACAGGTTTCTACCTTGCCGACTGAGTGTCTCACATATAACTGTTTTACCGACTGATGGCAACTGACGTGTGGCGCCTGACTATACTACTTGTGTAGTCAGTGATTTGCCATTTTCAAACAGCTATTAGCAACACTTCATGATGCACCGCTTTTTTTAAATTTCATTTACTGATAGTACAATAAAAGATCGAATTATAAGTGGAATTGGAGATGCAGATTTAAAAAATCAATTATTAAGAGAAAACAGCTTGGATTTGACAAAACGTATTAACATGTGCGAGGCAGCAGCAATAGCCAATATGCCAACTCAGAAATAGCTCTACGTAATTTAAAAGAAATTTTTAAGAACTGTGTAGTGTTAAGATATTATGATGTTAAAAAACCTTCAATTTTTAGGTGCAGTTGCTTTTCAAAATGGATTGAAAGCAGTTTTACTAGAACAAAATTTACCAGTAGCATATGGATGTAAAGCTCTTACAGAAGCAGAAAATAGTCATGCTCAAAATTAAAAGAAATGATTGGCCTTTTAATGTGAAATGTTACATTAGTCTATCTATGAAAAGAAAGGCCCAATAGAATATGACGACATGCCTCTAGAATCGATTTTCAAAAAAATAGCGGAGTCTCGGGTTGAATTATTGCGTCAGGGAAAGTTTCATCTTCGAAAAGCTTAACAATGCTTTATAAATTATAGATATATTGTATCTATTCGATTATATTCACCAATAGAATTAAGGATAATTGCCAATGGGAAGACAAGAGTAAAAACGAACCACATTTTTTTGAAAAATAAGAAAAACTGGTTAGGGTGATAATAATTATATTATATAGTCGTTACCTCGTAGGTTATCTGCGTCAAGCGTATTCTTCTGAGATATTTACATTTCATTAGTGTCAGTTTCAACAAATAAAATTTATTATCTAAATTGTCTGTTCAGCGAATTGCTAGAGACGTTTCCCTCGCAAAATTATAAACAATTTTTAAAGCAACTATGCAGTTTTTTAACTTTCTTGATCAGATTTTGATTAAAAAACCTTGACACATTATTCTGAAATTGATTGTCTAGAAAAAATTCACGGCTAACAATAACAGATTCTTGTCCTCGATAACCAGATAAAGAAAATAATTTGAATATTTTAATTATTAAAACTATGATGTTTGTAAACAAATTCATAAACAAAAATTCATCTTTCTTTCAGGGTGAAACCATAAGCCTTCTGCTCTTTTGCATCACAATTCTGTCTCTATCTCTTGCACTACGAAATTTTTCTGGGTACCTCTGCAGCGACACTAATCATCACGAGCATAAAGTTACTCATGTATTTTATATAGATGACCTCAATATCTATGCTTCCGGTACAAGCAAACTTCAGCTTGCTTTAAATGTCGTCAAGGGGTACATAGGAGAGATTAGTATGGACTTTCGATTGGACAAATGTGCCTAGATTAATCTGAAGAATGGAAAGGTTACTGGCCTTCCTGGTTCTACTCTGCTCGTTCAGGGTCGTTTACTGGACGACAAACGAGCTTACGGCCCTTGATATCGCCACGCGTAAGATCATGCACATACATATCAGCTTGCATAACAGTTCGTCTGTTCCGCGATTATACATGTCACGCCGTCAAAGCGAACGCGGACTTCTGAATCTTCAATGTCGTCATAACCAGATTGTTCTGAGTACAGCTAAGATCGTTGCAAATGACAGAAATCCTCTCCTAAAAATGTTCAGGAAACACAAGTTGATTGGCAAAGAAGATTTCCTTTACAAAGTCGCAGATCAGGCGGCCGAGAGCCTTAGCCTAAATTTTAACATCAGAGGCGAGGAAAGTGCATTACTCCATCTAGATGCCTCACTTCTAAAAGCCGAAGCAAAGAAAGCAGAGGTTAAAAAATTCCGCCAACAACTACTCGACGAAACAATACACGGAAACTTTCAAAAAAATGTAGCAGATCAGTCCTTGTCGAAGGAGCAAACTTTTGCATTCCTCAGATCCTCAAGACTTAATTCAGGTACATACGGTTTTATTTTTCTCTACATACATAATGCGACCCTCAGAGTTGTTTATTACCATCTTTGTCGCTCTTCTGGTGTAGGCCGTGACCCTGCCCTGGCGAAAGCTCCAAAACGAGAAGGGTCAAAATTTTCTGGAACTTTGATTTTCGAGCGACAGTCTCAATTGCCCACTCAAAGCCTGACATCGTTCACCAAGACCGTAAAAGGTAGCTACAACGACTGTACCCAAAATATTCGGTTAAAGTAATTGTCTTTGTGATCGGTGCTCTCGGAGGTGCGGAACTATCGCTGATTCATAACCTTAAAGCCATAACCGCACACCCTCGAATGTCCTCAAGACACACGAGGGTTTCGCCGGCCTGTCGTTGTGCTTTCGTCGTCCCTGTAGCCACCCATCTCACCGTCGTCGAACGTGGCCATAGGTGTGATTTTCAACGAAGTAGTTGGATTTTTAATCAGGAAAGATAAATTTGGAATCAAAAATGTAATAGTTACTATTTCAACGCAAAAATACTTTTCAATTTAAATAAAAAACTTGTGAATTCAACAAAAAAAGAAGCATTTCCCACAAAACAGTTGGATGTTCACCCAAAACTGATTATATTTGGCAAGAACGGCGTCAAAAATATATAACCGCATCAAATTATGATTAAAAAATTTATAAATGTTTGTGTAAATCCGAGGGGCAACTCGCTGCGAAATATGGAAATCTTAAAACTGTGAAAGCGGAAATCTGCATTGAATTCTTATACAAATTTCCGACATTTCGTTGAGATTGGCGGGAATTCCGAGATTCCTAACCCTGCTCCCGATCAGGATTCACATGGGATTCTCCTCGGATCGGCTATACTCGGCGGCTTTAGGCGACAATATTTTTCTGAATACTTTCGGACACCCCAAATCAACCACGAAATAGTACATTTTTAATATCTTCTTTTGCATATTTCGCTGTTCATATTTACTCTTTTTCTAATAATGAGGTTAAAAGAAGTTAAAAATACAGTGTTAGTCATTTTACGATGTCAAGATTGATTGCTACACAGGTAGCTGTGATGAAAACTAATTTTTTTAAATTTGTTCATCATTGTTTCATATTTTTTTAATTGATCACATTTGAATAAATCTACAGTTCTGTAATGAAGTGATGTATTGTTATGCACACTCCAACTAGATTTGGCAAATTTTATGCTTTCGAGGCGCCTTCTAGTGCGTTAAACGAAAAAAGTGTTTTTAATTTATTTCAGGTTACGTTTGACAGCTCCTATCTTTTTGAAAGTAATTGGAATCGAACTATTCTCGCTACCTAATCGGGGATTCAAAAAAGGACAGAAACGGCATTCCTGAGTATTGAGATTTTTCAGTGAGTAGCCCCTAGGTGGCAGATGAAAAACTTGAAAAATTATTCAGTGTTTGTGAGATTCAGTACCAGGGATTTTTTGGGGATGCTGATTACAAATTTTTAGTACGATTTTTAAAATTCAAAGTAGTCAATCCAATATGGTGGAAAAAACTTTTAAAAAATTTAAATGGTCGGTTAAACAGTGACCGGTCATTTATCGACAGGCGCTAATGGTTCGCTTCCGTGCTAAATTACCGACAGTCGTTTCCATATCGATATTCGGTAGTGGCATTCTCTACCATACCGGCAGAGTGAGTCACAGGCAATGACGCCACCGCAGTCGGAAAAACATCGACACGCAAAATTTCACTTTGTCCACAGTCGTTTCCGAACAGACGGTCGATAAATATGATCTCTGTTTTACCGCGAAAGTGTGACACTGAAGCTCAGATACATGCCACAACGAGTTCATGTCCATGCTAAGATTCCAACAGCAAATAAGTTTTTACGAGCAATTGATGGCGCCACCATCTAGTCAGTTAAATCACTGGATAATTCAATGTCGCACATGGTGAATTAAAATGACGCATGGGGCTACAGGAATCTTTAGGTTGTAGAATCTTCTGAAGGTATTGGTGGAGTCGGGGATAGCGGACTATGAAATGAGACTTCAGATCGGACTGCAGTCATTCCAATCTGCTTATAGTAATAAATGATCCTCGATGAGTGTGTAAAACTCATTCCTGCTTTCATCATCATCATCGGGGAACGTACAACTAAACAAAGTTAATCGATGGAGGAATGAGCGCATACTGTGTTTAAAAGCAGTGCGAAAGGAATTGCCATGTATACAACGACTGCCAATGAATCAGAAAAGCAAGTTTCTAACTATTATTTAACACTTAGAATGTCTTGAAACTTGTTTCGAGTTTCTCGCTGAAAAGGGAAGCGGACTTGAGAAGAAACCCAATGACATTAACAATCGAGTTCAGTGAATTGACGTCGACAAAGTCGATTTGATAGTCGAGTGAAAACATGCATTGTCACGAATCTGGTTCACAAGGATGCTATTGCCTTCCTAGATGACGCCCAAGTGCTATTTATTATACTAGTGGGCCGAGCCTTGCGTGAACATAGGGCTTTTGAAATCAACAATATGCTTAATGCATATTATCTAAAGATTGGTAAGGAGGATCCTGATGTAAAGAACTTTAAAAGAAAAAATGAAGAGATATAAGTCACCACGGATTTGAAATTACGGTTTACCAACAACGCAAGATATCCATTCTTGACTGAAATGGAAGAGTTTCAAAAGAAAGACTCTGGATGGACCTTACACTCTATTGTAAAATTAGAAGTGAATAGTAATTCATTGTATGTGAAATAGGCAGAATAAGCACACTTTTCCTGTCCGCGGAGAGGCAGTAAAATAGCAATTTATTATACCGCGACGAGCGGCACGTAAAGTAACAGCAAGGAGGGAGCTGTGAGTGAGAAGTGAAAGAAAAGTAATGGAAAGAGTGAGAAGAATTCAGTTTAAAACTACGTTAAACTACGAAGTGGATTTTGGACTTAGAACGTCGCCTACATACATTCCACTGCAATTAAGGCACTTTTGCCATCGGATTGCTGGCTTCTGAATTGCAGTATCATGGAACAAAGGTGGTTGGGTCTGAAACTATTTGTGCAAAAACTACTCTACGTTCTCATCGGTGTTGAAACGCTAATCTCCAACGCCTCTTTCAGTAGTCAAAACAAATGGTAGTCATAGGGTGAGGGATCAGGGATATAGGCAGGATGTTTGAGAAAAGTCCAGTGCAGTTCCTGAACTTTTGCTACAGTTAGAGCGGCAGTATGAGGCCTAGTGTACTGCGGATGGCGATGCCCGTCTTTTGCACTTGTAGGCTGCCTTCGGTTTGTCCAGAAGCTTACGATTGTACTCAGCCTTTTCCGTCTTCCTCTCGTGGAGAAAATCAATTAGCACAACCCCTTCATGATTCCAAAATGTCGTTGCGAGCACCCACTTTTCACCCCCTCCCCCCGCGACGCTCGTTCTGGGGCGGAGAGCATGAGGCATTTTACTACCAAACTGCATTCTTTACTTGAAATTTTTTATCATAATACGTTGTGCAACTAACACTGGGACATCGTTCTCACTCATCGCGCAAGCTCTTGAGCGAAAGAAAAGGGAGAGGGCTACGCAGTACTGAGCTAGTCTGAAACAACCAGGGATGTTCCCGAAGGAGAATAACCCCCAAGCGGAGGCGTAACAACCGTTCCGAAAGCTTATTGACATCTGGGCGAGGTGTCTTAAACAGTGGCTCCGGTAAACCGGGCGTCTTGTTAGTATGTATCGTTATCCTTGCATGCGGGGCTCCACAAGGATGGTCGACCTTTTCCCTAGTTGCTCGTGAGAAATAAAATTATACCACCAAAAAGTTGTAGATGCGGCCAAAACAATCGAAGGCGCATAGCATCGACAATGGGTCGGCTAACAGTTCCGATCACCCTAAGGTTGAGGGTGCTGACAAGAATTTGGATGGAAACACGACGACGAACAGGTGAAGCGCTCACAATGACTGGACGAATCAACTCAAAGGTGACTTACTAGACTGTTACACACTCTATGGTGCCTGCAACACCCAGAGCTGCAGCACGTTTCGCATCAGTCTTTGCGAAATCAAGCTGTCTAACTCTCGAAAAAAGAATATGTATGTGGAGTGCTTCCCCGACCGCTGTATGATCAAGTCGCAAGCGAAGAGAAGAAAGCGACATTAAGACCAACCGCGGAAAGCAGGCACCTCCTTAGAGATTATTGCGATTTCAGGACAAAAAGGAACATTACATCCAGGTTCCCCCTAAGCCCCAAGACCTGGCTAAAATGGATACCTAGCTTCGTGAAGATATCTCGGAGGATTCCGACCTCTAGACCATCAATTGTTCAGTTTCTGGTGCGTCGAGAGCCTTTGCTGATTCAAGTGGAAGGCTATAACCGACGATGGATCAAAAGACCAAAAGACGCTTGCATCAACCAATGAAAAAGAAGTGTGTAATTGACTACATAACATCTGGTAGACCGTTCACGGAAAGGGTTCGAAAGTTCGCCCAAGAACTGAGGATCTACCATCACACATTGAACGATACAATCGCGACTCTTCAGCGATCTCCCTGTTTCTGTCAAAAATCCACTCAAGTCCAACGTGCTAGAAACTTCTTTGGAGAGAGGTATACAAGATCCCGAAAGCACTGGAGTTGAAAGGAGACAGGAATAGACAGGAAAATTATAGAGGAATTACGCGTTGCCGGAGACTCAGGCTGGCTTGAGCGCGGGTAGGAGTACTATTGACAATGTCTACGTTCAGCAGCATGTGGTGGATAGAGAATTCGCGAAGAAGGAGTCAAGAGTGTACGCGTTTTTCGTGGATCTGAAAGGCGAGTTTCCTTCGGTGGATAAGGGAAGGTTGTGGGAGGCGATAGAGGATAGGAAAGTGGAATGAGGCCTGATCGAGAGGCTAAGGGAGATATATGAAGAGACCAAAGATAAGGTAAGAGGAGGGGAGGGGATTTCGAAGGTCTTCTGGATGGATAGGGGGTTAAAACAAGGGTGTCCGTTTAGCCCAATGCTTTTTGTGATTATAATTGCGGATATGGAAAAGTAAGATGGAGGCCGTGGTGGTAGGTGGAGTCAGAATAGGAGGGGCTATAATTTGGTCACCAGCGTATGCAGATGACATAGTGTTGCTAGCAAGCAGCGAGGAGGCCTTAAAGGAGATGAAAAGGATCAGAAGATACCTGGATAAGAGCAGGTGGGAGGGATAAGGGAGGGGAGTGGAAGTGGAAGGGAGAGGCAGTGCAGGAGGTGAAAGAGTTTGTGAACCTGGGCTACGTGTTTCGAAGGAATGGGGGAGCGGATGTTCACATAAAAGAGAAGGTGAGGAGGGCAAATGTGGTTATGAGGCAGGTGTGGGGGTTGGGAAAGAAGTTATTCGCAGATATTCGAAGCGAGGAAGGCAAGGCGATAAGAGCGTGCGATCCTAGAGATAAGGTATGGATAGATGTTAGTTTTAAGTCCATCACTCACAGGCGAAGAGGTGAAAAAAGCACTTAGTGGCACGAAGAACTTTTCTGCTGCAGGACAAGATGACATCAAGAACTTCTGGTGGAAACCGTTTAATTGTATACACCAACTGCCTGGAGAACCTGCTAATTGACAGATGCGTCTGAAAAGATGCAGCAGCCAATGAGCGCGCCTTGTCGATGGCCTGGATTGATTACGAGAAAGCTTTCGATCCAACTTCTTATATACTTATCATCTGTCCGTCAGAAAGCTTGAAGGTTCATCCAAACATAGTGAGATGCATAGAAAGATTGATACCCCTTTGGAAAACTAGATTCACTATCTTATCTGGAAATTACCGTGTGACCACGAACAGCGTCACCTTCCATAGGGGCGTCTTTCAGGGCGCAATCATGAGCCCTCTGCTCGTTTAAATCACACTTCTGCCTCTATGCTACGGCCTGACTTCGTATTCGGCTAGTAAAAATTCCTATTACAAGCCAAATAGAAACCTAATAGGATGTCGTTTCTATCAAGTCCTATTACTTTCGTAAGTGGGGTTTGTTCCTCGTTCTATATGGTGTTCTATTAGGTAATTTTGAACTTTCTGATTGGTTTCCAATTGGTTTTATATTGTGTTATGTATTCGGTACGATTTCTCAACGATAAATAAAGTTATTTCTTAACTTATTGTCAGATAATCTTCATCTCTTATAGTTGTTAAGTACACAGTACGTCAATACGATCGCTTACACATATAATCGCAGGCTTGTGTATTCTAGAGCGTGCTCTAACTCATTTCACTATCAATGCACTTGGATCTTGGTTTCGAAATCTTGGCCAAATATTCTCAGGCAACGACGTACAAAGTCGTACGGTGAACCTCAACCATCTTCTGATTAAAAGTTGCTGAACTCAATGTTTCTTTAAATAAAACGTATTTCTGATCATTAATGGGAAGTTCTAAGGCAAATTGAAAATTTTCGAGAGACTTTAATAAAAAAAAATGTATTTAGAAACATATTTTATATATTTGAAATTAAATTTTACTTATTTCACATACGGCTCGTTATTCTTTTCTCTTGAAATATTTCAAACGATTGTAAACTATCTAAAAGTAATAAACAATAAAAAAAAATCAAGTGCAAAAATGCTTTCATAACCTTGGTGACAAAACGCGATTTTCTGTAATACAAAAACCACTATAAAACGCGCAGTTTTCAATTTATCCAATTATTTCATACTCCTTTCTTAATCAGTTTTTAATGCGAGATAACAGTTTTCGAACAATAATATAAAATATGTGAAACCAAGAATCGACTTTTACTTATTTCAGAAAGAATGATTCAAAAATAATAAATAATAAAAGAATGATTTTATGCTATAGAAAAACTTTCATAAAACGCACAATTTGCATATTATCCAATTGCAATTAATGATTCTAACATGCCACTAAAGTACCTGATAAAATCTGGTAGAGAAGCAATATCGTACTGGTAACACTTGGAATAAAGCAGATCCTAATAGGTACCTAATAGATCTGCTTACAACACACAACTTTGAATTTTTTCGGAATTATTTCATTCCGAAGGTCCAATAAAATACCTAATAGAACATTTTAGGGAAGAAGTTTCGTACTTCAATTTCGAATAAAGCATATCCCAATAGGGACCTGTTAAAGCCGCTTAAAACACATCACTTCGAATTTTAATACGGATAAGTTAATTCCGAAGGCCCAGTAGAATACCGAAAACAAACTTAACTTTATACCTGCACAGCTTTATTGAATCAAATTTTCAAATGTGTAAATCTTTTTACTTTATGTCTATGATATTGTTGATAAGCTACACTTTAAAAATTATATATATGGTGGATGAAAAACTTGAAAAATGTATACATGTTGGTGAAAATAAGAAACCGAGGTTTTTTGGTCGCTGATTGCGAAACATTAGTCAGATTTTCAAAATTAATTTCAAATTTTCAATTGCGGATTGAAAGTTAGAAAGGCTTATAAATGTTGATAAATATTACTTTTATACTTATTTAAAGTTCAACCTTTTTTTTTTCTACTGAAGTAAATAAATACTATTATTGAATTCAATTAGCCTAGACTGCCAGATTAGAAAACTATTAGTCTGGAAGATGTCGTATCTATTAGGTTCTCTTATCTAAATGCATAAACCCATAAAAGATTTTCGTGAGGGAATGAAAAGGATATTTTCTTATCCGTTTCCGAAAAAGGCTAGCTGGGCCGGTAATACATTTTCTTTTTAATCTAATTACCAGTTACATGAATGTCATCGATTTGACTTGGGATCACAAAGCTTGTATTTTGTAGGCTTAAATTTTCTTAATTTAATTACTAGTATAAAGCTTAGTCGTTTACACACGAGTTTACATTCACTACTCTAAAATTATTTTTTATTGTGCGGGTGGGACCTACTGGTATTACACGTATTTCTTCGTGGGTCAATGGGGTAATCGTGCGGCTCTCCATATTCATTTTCATCCGTCTCATAGCACCATCAATATGTCTATACAATCCAGTAAGAATGTTAGAATTTTCCAATATTGCAAGGATATCACCATCTGATGTTACTAGTACAATTTTTTCTTGGGTAGTCATAGGCTTATACGTATGTCCTTTTCTCAGTTTAATTCGGTCACCTGCATCAAAATTGTATCTTCGAAGTTCGAAAATCAGCTGCTGATTTTCTATGGGAATTAGCCGAATAAATCTCAGCTGTTCAAGTCCACATCCCAATCCATCAGAAGAAGGAAGCATTATTGGAGGAGCTGTGATCCTGGCAGAAGGCGATCTGGACCTGGAACGAAGAGGAGATTCGGCAGGGGCCAGAGATCTCTCAGGTGAATATCTTTCAGAAGAAGAAGAAGAAGAAGAAGGTCCAGTACGAGAAACACGAGGAATAGGAGCGCCATTCGGTAGACATTCGAACAGCGAACTTAGCTCTGCAACAAGAAAGAGAGGACTGCATTTTTTCAAATAGGTTAGTATTTCGCATAGAAAAAAAGACGAAAAGTGTTTTAGATAAATTTTGGATCGATTAAAAATTGAACAAATCGAGGTGAAAGTTTCACGAACGTGAGGAGAATAATTCTGACGTCATTTACTTTGTCACGTTGTCAGCTGGACCCTGGGGAGCAATTGTGAGCAAAGTGGAGTAGAACGTAGGATCATCAACAAAAATACAAGTAAACTTTTTGATTTCTTATCTGATATGAAGTAGGGATAGTAGTATAGGCGTGTATAGGAGAAGGGATGAATTTTAGATCAATATAGAATTCACGTGTTGCACAGTTCACACAAAGAACAGCTAACTGACTAATAATCTCATAGAAAGGTCTATACTGTTTATCGCAATCACACCTACTACGCGATACTGTTCGTACTTAACTGTTAGCAGTACAATAGAAGATCGAATTATTAGTGAAATTGGAGATGCAAATTTGGAAAATCAATTATCAAGAGAAAACAACTTGGATTTAACCAAATGTATTAAGATGTGCGAGGCAGCAGAAATAGCCAATGTACTAATTCAGAAATTCAGAAATAATTATAATAAAAGAATAATAATTCTAATTCTCAAAACCTTTAGAATCATTTTTCAAACAATCAATGAGTTTAAAAAAAAGTTCAAAAAAGAATCTTCCGAGAATGAAGAAATGCAAATTCTAAACAAACATATCAGAACTCTAAATTTTATTTTACAGAAGAGCACTATATTTATTTGAGCAGAATTTTCAAACTGTGAAACCATTTATGAAGCCAATATTTCACAATTTCTTGGGTTGAATGATTGCGTTGCACAAAGTTCCATTTTCGGAAATCTAAACAATATTTTATAAATTATAGATATATTGTTGATACTCTATTATATTCACCAATAGAATTAAGGATAATTGCCAAGGGGAAGATCAAAGTAAAAATGATCCACATTTTTTCTATGAATAAGAACAACTGGTTAGGGTTATAATAATTATCTTTCATAGTCGTTATATCGTATATTATCTGCATCAAGCGTATTCTTCTAAGATGTTTACAGCTATAAGCTCCCCCATCACTAGGTGGCGAGACGAGCACGCTACAGTTATCGCTGAAAACATTGACCTATCTCTGTCTTCATCTGACTAGAATCTAACTATCTCCATTTTAACTGTTGTGGAACGTGAAAATGTTTATGAAAAGAGTCATTTTTGTGATTGTAACGTCACGGCACTCCAAAAAAGAGTCATTACGTGCGTCTTCATTCACATCGTTCGAAACAAGCCATTTTTATATCCAGTCGATAAGCATGAAACACGCCGTTTTCATGATAGTGTCGTGAACAATTTATTTACTAAATTGGCTAAAACTAACATTACTGATATCAATGTTATACCCAGATTTCACCTCATATAGAAAGACTGAACAAAAAATGTTTTTCATTGACAAAAGTATAATGTAATAAAAACTTGTGCAACTATATTATACATCTATTAATTTTTTCGTCGTAAGTATTAAAAAGCGCTACATGGATTTCGTGAAGTGAAGAAAGAATTTTTTTAACTTTTTCAGTTTTTATCATTTTGACTCATAATATATAATTGAAATATACCAAAAACAAGAAACAACTTGTCAAAGTGCAATCCAGCGGAGTTGGTTTACCGCGGATGAATCTGAAGTACCTTAGATTATCCGATGTGCAAAATGAAGTGAATTTCTGTGGATTAAAGATGTATTATCTGGGATTACAGGTGGATTACTTAGGACTACAACAGGATTACCTGGAATTACACGTCTATTACCTAGGATTACAAGCGTATTAGTTTGGATAACAAGTATATGAAATCGGATTACACTGATCTACTTGAATTATTCAAATTAACCTGGATCACCATTTCGTATAGCCAAGTCATTCAGCGAATTACTAGAGTCATTTCGCACGTAAAATTATAAATAACTTTTAAAGCAACTCTGCAGTTTTGCGATTTTTTTATCAGACTTTGTTTAACAAGCCTTGATGCCATGATTCTGAACTTGCTTCTCTAATAAAACTAGCCGCTAACTATAACAAATTTTTTCCTTGATAACAAATTTTCGAAATTAATGCCCATCTTGGACTTTCTCTCAGAGACAAAATCTGTTATTACGAAATATTGTTGGTCTCAGGTCACCAGTTGAAAAAAAAAATAATAAAAAACATTCATTCATAACAAACATTCATCTTTGAAACTTTGAAGCAATTTTAAACGTTTTTTCTTACATAACTTTCTGAAAACAATTTTATTCCGATATTTCAAGAAATATATTAATAGAGCAACAAGTTCTTATTATTAGTAGTCTAGGGTTGCAGTTTTCATACTGTAAATTACTTGTTTGGTTTCTGTTGCTTTTATTTGTAAGCAGCTCCTCTCCTTTTCCCGAATACCCGACAAACATACGAGGTCTGACTAGAGGTAATTAGGTTAAAACATCGCTTTTATTTTCGGTCTTCAAACCAGTATTGTGGCTTTATTGTTCATATAATATTGTTTAAAACACATTAATCAAAAAGCTCAAATTCTCTTGGGGCAAGTTGAGCAATATTTTCTATTATTTACTCTTCTGGCGTTTTCTTTTTATGTTTTATGGAAAATCGACAAGATGCACGGAGGGAGTTTTTAAGGCAAGTCTATTTCTCAAGATGCACCTGAAAATATGGATCCGTTTTTCTAAAGGACGACGAAAAATGGGCTGGCTGTACCAACATGTCATTAGGTAGTCGTGGGCACAATAGGTTGTTACTGTACAATGTGGGTGAAGCGCGGATGTGATTCCCACCTTCAAAATTCCCGCGACTGCTAACACTCAACATGGCGGTTTCATCGCAGTCCATTAGTCCATTAGGCAACGTCGATGCAGCATCGACGAAATGCGCGCACATCTGTTGCCAACTTCGAGAATTTGTGTGGCGCTTCATGTGTTCCGTCGTTCCGATTTCCGATATTTAAAAACTAAATGGCCGATTTTGTTTTGATCAGTTTGCCATAACAACCGGGTGCCATTCAAGATCCAGCATTTTGTTATCATTCAAAAATGCTCGAGTGTTTTGCAGTCCTAATGATTGCCTTTCAGTGGATGTGTCTTCTCCAGCTACATGTGAAATATGTGGAAGATCGTAAAAGGAAAGACTCAGGTCGTCGTTGGTTCGTTAAACGGCACCTTGCGAACGAAATGCGTGACATGTTTGACTGAAATTTTTTTTTTTCGAGAAAAAGAAAATACAATCGAACTCGGATTCAACGTTCCCGGATTTACCGATTCCGAGAATTTACGCCGCGCCGCGGGTAGTCTTGTCAGGAGCTGCGCAGGCTTTGCTGGGTTCACGAAGGCATGACAAAACATGAACTGTTTACCTTCGGAGTTCCGCTAAATCCGGTTTAGTTTGGGTAGGACAGGTCCAAGAACAGCTCCAAACCGACGTTAAATCCGAGTTCGACTGTAATAGCATATTTCTTTGATTTAAGCTGAAGAAATTTCAGGTTCGACATATTCAACTTTTCTTAAAATGTGTGCATAGGACTCAATTAAACAAAACATGTTTTTTGGTCATTTACAACAAATTCTATATCGAGCAAAAAAATGTTCTTCAATTTTTAATTTATTATTATTATTCACTAGCAAAAACTGCGCATACAAAAAATTCGCCATTATTTTCGAAGCAATAGGGAAATTTTTTGGAATTTTCAAATCAAAAAAGAGAACAGAAGATATTACCCGATTTCAAAATTTTTTTCAATTTTTTCGGATGTCATCCCACAAATTTTTTCGCTCAGCTCAAACGATTGGACTAATTTCATCATTTTTACTCAGCCCTACTGAACACTGCCTTAATTTTAAGCAATATTAAGTTAGAAATATTAAACATTAAACTGTTAACATTTGTGTAAACTGAACACTTTTTCAGTTAGAAGCTAAAATTTTTGTAATGGATCTATTTATTTCAATTTTTAAAAAATTGAAAATGGTTGGGAAAGTTTCAATCGGATGTTTACATTTGTCTAACTATTAAGGCTTTCGAATGGAAACAGTTCAATTTTCAAGATTGAAATCTGTAAATTGTTTAATTTTGAGCAGATTCAGAATCGTCTTGTGAAATAAATTATTGTTCAATTTTTAATACTCGAACTGCAGTCCAATTTTAGATATCAATAATTAATTTATATTAACAGTAGTGAATAATGTTAAAAAGTTGTTATCCAAAATCTTCGATTTCAAAATCGTTTAATTTTGGATTGTTTAAGACTTCGAGGCTGCATTTTTTAATTCTTTAAGTTGAAAATGTACGCTTGAAAATGAAAAACTAAAATGGCAATTTTCAATGTAAAGAAGTTTAGAATTACGCCAGCGGCCCCCTTGTGCATGCTTTGTAACATTATTAGTTTGAATTTGAATTTGAAAAATTGTTAAACTTCAATTTTAAAAGCTTCGATTTCAGATTTTTTTAAATTTAATGATTTAATTTCTAGTTTAGTTTTGCATATTTAAATTCAACATTCTTCAGGTTTGAATATTTGAATAGTGAGTATGAGGAGAATTTTTAGATCCAATACCTGAGCGTAAATTTATTACATTGTGACGTATTTAATTTAAAAGCCATTTGAAAAACTACTTTTTTCTGAAGCGATAATAATTAAAATTATTTTATAGGAATTAACGAGGGAACTAGTTCGGAAGAAATTAAGAAGCGTACAAAATTGCGTAATTTACTTAATGAGGTTCTTAATAATTTCATAATAATTTATTTATTATTTTCAACTGGTATCAAAAATTATTTGAGACCGAATCCGTTTAAAATCAGGCAGGTTCTACACTTGAAATTGCAGAATCTATAGGGGACGAAACATATTTTTTAGAGGAAATTATGTGATACGTATTTTTCTGATTTGCGAACAAAAATTGTTTATGCGTATTTGAATTTTGTGCTTTGTTTTTCAAACAAACCCACAGTTGTTTATTAAAACTTTTTAAATTTTTACCTAAATAATATATTTATCGTTTTCTTTCTGTTCACAATAGAATTTATTCCTATCCTTCGAAATTCGCCGGAAAATTAACCAAGGATTCAAAATTAACAAAATGTCGGCAGTTTTTCTGAATGTATGAAAAGTCGATTTTCTCAAAAAACGGACACTTATATTTTTTGTTGTATCTTTATTTTCATAAGGATCTTGTGAGTTTTATTCAGGCTAAATAACTTTTGTGGCCAGGAGAATTTTTTTTCTCATAAAGTCGAATTTTTTAATTTTTCTCGCAAACAACAGATATAAAAAAATGTTAAGATAAAAGTTTGTGTACCTAAAAAAGTTAAATGAAAAATACCTCCTGTTCTATTTAGATGTCTTGCACCGTTTACGAGAAAAATTCAAAAACTATATTCGTAGTAAAAAGGCTCTTTCGGCCTCAACAAAGGTTTAAACTGTAAAAAGCTGATAGGATGCCTTTTTCCCATTGGCAGAAACTTTTTAAAAATATTGGAAAAAATAAAAAAGGTGGGATTTTCCAGGAAACATTTTTTTCGTGTTTTCAAAATTTGAAGAAAAAAAATATAAAATATTTTCTGGAAAACCCAAACTTTTTCCTTCGCATTTTTTAAAACGATTTCTGCTTATGTAAGGAAGATATCCTATTAGCCTCATTCGGGCTAAACCATTACACCGGTAGAAGACAAGTTATCGCAAAAGAGCAAAAGGTATTTTTCATAGAACTTTTTTAGACGTGCAAACTTTTATCTCAACATTTTTTGACATCTGTAATTGCTTGCAAGAAAAATGAGAAAATTCAATTTCAAAGGTATTGTACAATCAAAAATCAAAGTTATTCAGCCCACATAAAACTCACAAGACGTATTCTTTTTAAAAGTACAATTCCAACAAAAAATTTGAAAAAAATATAAGTGGTGGATTTCGAAGGAAAACAATCAACTTTATTGGGATCAGGCAGAACACGATAAATATCTAAATGAAGTACAAATCACAGAGGTTTTGATGAAAAAAAGTGTTTTTTATTTGAAAAAACAAGCACAAAATTCAAATACACATAAATTCGTAGACAATTTTTTTTGTAAATCGGAAAAATATATATCACCTCATTTCCCCTCTAAAACCACATATTATGACCACGAAAGATTCTGCAACTTCAAATGTAGAACTTGTCTGATTTAAAATAGAGTTGGTCTCGAATAATATGATAATCTACGATAAATCACTTCATTTTCTTAATTAAAACATACTGTTGCAATTTAGAATTCGAACACATTATATTACATTATCATAGGAAGAGATGGCTCAAGCATCATTTTTTAAATACAGAGAACTCAAAAAGGATTCTAAGGGAGCGCAAGACACATTGGACACATATACGCTTCGCTTGTCAGTCATCTTGAAATTGGTCCATGATATCAAGCGCTTCTGAGAACATTCGTTCCTGCTTTTCAGGCGTAATCGCCTTCAACCATTGATTTCGGAATAGGTTAAACAAGGAATCACCCTGCATAAGTAGTCTTTTGCGCGGAATATGTACGTCATTTCCATCGAGCTGCTTTTGAAGAACCTGTGGCTTCAATTTCATTACCGCAGAGAAGTTGCCAGCCACGTTGTCGAACACTTTTGCTGAATGAAGAACTGCCTCTTCTGCTGGAGTTGGTTTGGCATTCTGATGCTTATTTTTATTTCTTATCTTCTCCTGGGCGAATTTATCCAGAAGTAGAACGAGCCTATTTTCCTTACCTCTTCTTTTTGACAGATCTTCAATTTGAGCGACATGCAGGTACTTTCCGCTGGCTGGGCACAAGGAGAATGGATTTTTGTCTTTTCCTGTGGCGTTACTTAGATCTCCCAATCTTGGACGTTTAATAGCTGCTGGAATGGAACTGGACGTTAACTGACTGTCTCGCGACGTGGAATCGTTTGTCGGTGGTGGAATACTAATACGTGGCACTTCTGCCAAAAAACTTGCAGAAGGATTCTGCGATTGGGTGCTTACAACTTGGTCTGCTGGTAGATCGTTCAGAATAGAATTAAACGCAAATGGT
>JAABKJ010003642.1:0-25653 GCA_011634705.1 Andricus grossulariae | reverse complement strand
CCCATCCACTTCTCGTAAAAATAACCGGTACCATTGGATTCAGCGAGTCAAAACACATGGGATTACATGGTTTTTACCTTTTGCCTCCTAAGTGCATACGGAATCATACCCAGCTCCCGGACTACAACTATTTGATTGATAACTCTACTGTTTTTGGTTTAAGTTTAACCACTTTTATTTGAATATTCGACCATTTGATTGAACATTGAACAATTTTTTAAACATTTTTTTTATCGAAAATTCAATAGTTTTGTTGAAAATCTAACTTTTTTGAAAATTCGTTTCTTTTGCTCAAAAGTGCAACTATTTGGTTCTAAATGCAACTGTATGGTGAAAATGTATTATTTTTTTGGTGTTAAAAATCCATCTATTTGTTTGATAATTTATTTTTCTCAGTCGAAAATTTACTTTTTTGTTGAAAAGTTATCTTTTCGGGATTAAGAGTTCCACTTTCTCTAAAACATTAAACTTTTCGTTGAAATGCAACTGTTTGGTTCAGAATTACAGTTTTTCTTAAAGATTCATCTCTTCGGGATTAAAAGTGAAATGTTTTTGAAAACATTCGACTTTTTAGTTTAAAAACTAGATTCTTTTACTAAAAATTCATCTTTTTTTGAAAATTTAACTATTTTGTTAAAAATGCTTTCTTTTCATTAATGATTTTTCCGGAAAATTTAACTATTTAATGTTTTGTTGAAAATTCATCTTTTCAGTATTAAAAATCAAATATTTTCGAAAAAATTTGACTTTCAGGCTTAAAAAGTCAGCTCTTTTAATAAAAATTTGTCTCTTTTGGTATAAAATTAATATTTTTTCGGTAAAAATTAATTTTTTTGGTTCAAAATTCAACCTTTTGTTCGAAAATTTCGTCTTTTTGGGTAGAAAATTTATCTTCTGGGTTCCATAATAATTTTTTTTTTTGAAATGAAAATTCATCTATTTTATTGAAATTTCATCTTGTTTGGTAGATTTTTTTTTGTCAGGAATGCAACTGTTGGTTGAAAATTCAACTATTAGGTTAAAAGTTGAACTACTTTAAAAAAAAAATGTTTATTTACTGAAAATTCATTTCTTTGTTTGAAAATTTGACTATTTTGTTTACAATTCTTTTCTTTTCATAATTAATGGTTTCAACTGAAAACTTAAGTATTCAATTTTTGGTTGAAACGATTTTCTACCAAAAAAGATGAATTTTCAACAAAAATGATTATTGTTTAACCAAAAATAGAATAGTTTAAAAAATTTATTTTCAATGAAGTGAAACGAATTTCCAACAAGAATGTTAAATTTTCAACCCTGTTCAGACTTACTGTGAGATGGGTTTTTAAGGTTTGAAATGATGAATGGATTGTGAACAATGGATTCCGACTTTGATTCTTTTAACATGTGCTATGTAACTGGAAAAAGCAGCTCGTAAACGTTTTCAATTAGACTTATCTATACCATAGTTGACCGACTTCCTTTCGCTAGTCCTTCGCAGTCACTTTGTCACTCTAAGGACCTCTCTTGTTCAGGCTGTTTGTTGTATGTACAATGTGCATTCAAACAGCCGACTCCCGTGTTCCGAATGTAAAGAAAATAAATTCCAACATACATCGTCAGCACTTTTGTGATCAAAAGACTTTTTCCGATAAAGTCAGAGAATGTCAGGGAAAACCTGAAAGACTCAGGGATTTTTCGATACATTATTTTGTTGGAAATGGAACAATTTTTGTCAAAAAATCATCCTTTACGGTTGAAAATTTAATTTTTTTGTTGAAAATTCGTATTTTTGAGGTGTATATTCAACTATTTTGATCAAAAATTCTACTATTTGGGTGAGCATTAACTGTTTTGTTGGAAATTAATGTTTTCGGTTTGAAAATTCAAGTGGCGTGTAATTAGTTAGTCTTTTTGGCAAGAAAAATCAACATTTTGGATGAGCTTTTTTTCCGTATTGCCTGAAAAATCTTTCCTTGTTGAAAATTGCACTCTTTTGTTGAGAATTCGTCTTTTTGGATTAAAAATGCATCTCTTATCGTAGAAATTTATTTTTTTTGGGTAAAAACACAGCTGTTTGGATGAAGATTAATCTGTTTTGGTTGAGGATTTAACTATTTTTTTTTAAATTCGTCATCAGTTCAACTGAAAATTCTTTCTCTTTTGATTGAAAATTAACTTTTACAACTAAAAATATAACTATTATCTTTTTCGTTGAAAGTTTCTGTTTTTTTTTAGTTGAACACTCATGTCTCTTGTTGAAAATAAGACTTATTATGGTGGGGGGGAGTAAACGTTTTGGTAGAAAATTCAATTATTTGGGTAAAACTTATATTGTTTTATAGCAAATTAATTTTTTTATTGAAAATGTGAATATTCCTTTTTTTGGGTAGAAAATCCATCTTTTTTTGTTAAAAATTAAATGAATTAGTTGAAAATTCGTGAATTTTGATAAAAGTGCGTCTTTTCTTTTAGAAAATTTCTCTTCTTCGTTGAAAATTTTTTTTTTTTTGGTAAGCGTTCAAAATTGATATCTTTTAGTTGCAAATTAAACTATGTGGAAGAAACAGATAATATCATTAGTTGAGCAATTATCTTTTTGGATAAAAATTCGTTTATTTGTTAGATAATGGAACTATTTTCTTCAAAATTCTTTTTTTGTATGTTTGAAAAATTATTTTTGAACTGAAAATTTAACGATTATATTTTTGGTCGAAAATTGATCTTGTTTACTTAAAAATTTAGGTATTTTGTGGAAAACTTGCCTCTTTGTTACGCAATCTAAGTTTGTGGTTGAAAATTCAACTATTTGGTTTAAAATTGAGGCCCCGGATGTAATAATCGACGCGACGCGACTCTCGGTTTTGTATTCCTTGCCTCCAATTCGAGATAAGTCACGCGAAAAATTATGTGCAACTCAAATTTGAAAAAAAAACACTCGAAAGCAATATGAGCATACAGAGCTTATTGAAGAGCAAAATTGTTGTGTAGAAAATTGTTTCGTCCGATTTCAACTTTCTAAAAAATAAAATATAAACTGCAAATTTCGACGAGCGGAATTTAATGCGTTTTTTTTTTTAATAAACTCGCAGTATCTTTTTTTCATTTCAACAAAATGACTTGAAATTTGAACCCCAAGCGAATTATACTTTGTCGAGGGAATTTTTGAGTTCAAAAAACTTTCCGCAGAGAAATTCTTCATAAGGGTCGAAAGAAGTTTTTTGGAAAGTTTCAGATTTTTTAAGCGAAAAATGAGCGAGCCAGCGTAGGTTGAAGTGCGCGCGCAAAAAACTCGATCGTCTTCCGTCTAGGGCGTGAGCGTTTGCGAATGCGAAAAGAACATGCCGAGGACGGGCGGGCAAACAAAGATGAAAACTCGCCCATTCCTTTCATGTCATTTTCGAGATAGCCCGCAGAATATTATTGATTTTTATGAAAAAGAATCCCATGTAATACACGTTGAGCGAATAACCATTTTTTTTCGAAGAAAAAAATCAAACTTTTCTTGAAACAAAACAAGATTTAATAGAATTGACATGGTAACCATTTCCCGCGTGGTGGGTAAATCTTAACACGTGAAGTTAATTTTTTTTGCAGGTAAAGATTACTCTGAATTCGCTGTAAAGATTACTGTGCGTTTTCTACCACAATCGCCTTTCTTTCTTGGACTACGCATGATAATCTTTTTTTACACAATAAATTTTGATACTTTTTGAATTGAGGGTCTGGATCAAGAAAGTCACCCAGCGCTCGAGATCGGGTAAAGTTATTGAGCACACACGCAATGCCCAAGTATCAAATTAAGCTATAAAAACGCATCAAAACGTTGCACAGTGGATATTTTCCATTTTTTACACAACGCAGTTGTCAACCGTTTGCAAAACTTTGCTACCCTGGATTTTTGTGTTCAATCGTCTCAAGAATCGGAATCTTAAAAATCACAAAAGTGATTTTTTTAAATATAGACTTGTAGACTGAAAAAATGAACTGAATCATCGCAAATTGAGTTAGATCGGTAATATCGTTTTTTCAGTTTCGCTGACAAAAAATGTCGAGCTTTTTGGAAATTTTCAAATCGATTCATTGAAAAGTGACGGAAATTCAACTTCAAAGCTCCCTCAATACTTTTTGTCGGCGAAAATGGAAAAACAAAGTCATTTCCTACAAGGCTATATTCGAAAAAAAAATTAATGTTGTGACTTTTAAGATTTCCGTCCAACAACATGTTTGGACAATACTTTCACCCGATCTCGAACGCTGGATGAGTTTTTCGATCCAGACCCTCAATTCAGTGTCCGGATGCAATAAGGTCACATACAATTTTCTCGTGCGAAAACAAAGTCCCCTGGAGGCTTTCAACAAAATTTTCCAATTTTAATTTTTAAAGGATATATCTGAATGTGAAATTTTATGGAGCATCTTTTTTTCTGCAGATAAAAAGTTGTAGCTTCTTTAGTTTACAAATTAAAGCCGAAAAACTGACTTGAAAAAAAATAAATTTTAATCCGTTTTTCTCTTCAACTCGCACTCCGTTCGTCAGTTTTTGGAATTTTTAAATAAAATTTTCAGAAAATGCGCTTTAGGATATTCTGCGATTGATACAATAAGAGAAATTAAAAAAAAAATTTGAAAAATTGTTATTAATTTTTTTGCGATGCTCGGCGTGAATCGGAATTTTGTAACTTCCAGCGTTTCGTTTATCGAGAGAATTTTGAGCAAGGAAAGACTTTCCGTGACAAAAATGCGGAAAAAACTGTGATAAAGTTTTTGGGAAAGTTTCAGATCAAAATATTCAATAGTTTAGGAGTAGTTGTGATTTTGCCTAATCTCAGCGCTGCAGCTTTCGAGTGTACTATAGGAATATGGGGCTTGCCGCCGTGACACGTTCTTGCGCTGGTGAGTTTTTGCTCACAGTACGATAATAATTAAATTTCTTACTGAATAACAATTTAACGATAGTAAGTTGACAGAACACTCATGAAATGATAAAAAAATATCAAGTTATTACTCCTGAATTTTATTCAATTTTCAATTCTCCCTAAAAATAAATATAAAACTCACATTCTATATTTAATTTTTTTGTAATGATTGATTTTGAATTTTTAAAAATTTTTACGCAAAAACAGCTAGAAAATTATTAGGTTTGTATATTAATTTTTTCCTTGTGTATAATTTAATTCTATGAAATTCTAGTAATAAAAATTATTTATTCAATTAATTTTACAAATTTCAAAAACCTAATTTGTTATGTTCTCTACTAATATTTAAATTAAAATAATTCCACAGAAAGTTTTGCCACGCAAGATAAACGAAGTAGACATTTTCTTACACTTTATTTATTGGGAGTTCATATAGCAGTAGTAAATCCTAATTTAAATTAAAAAATTATTCAAACCTTTACCTTGTTTTTGTAAGTTTTTCGTACATTTCGCGCTCATTCACTCTCGTTCTGTGTTTCCTTTTCTACCTCGACAAGATTGCGGTATATTTTCTATTTTAATATAATTGTAATTTTCGAAAACTTTGCCACTTTGCCACTTTTTAAATTAATCACTTTTATTTAGAAAAACATATACAAATAGATTTAATATAATCTTTACACTTAAATGTGCAATATCCAGTAAAGATTTAAGGACTAACTGATCTGTTTTAATTCAGCGTGTGCATAGGTTTGTTTACAAAGTGAATGTTCAAGGTCGCTTCGAAGTTAAACCGAATGCAGGTATAAACATTATGTGTACATTAAGAGTTTGTATCTTACAGTGAAATCTAAATAAATCGCGAAATACATTAAAAATTTAATAAAATTCATGAGTGTTTTATGAACTTACTATCGTTAAATTGATATTCACTAAGAAATTTAATTAATATCGTACTGTAAGCAAAAACTCACTAGCGCGACATCGTATCAATATTGAATATTTTGATCTGAAACTTTCCCAAAAACTTTATCACAGTTTTCTCCGCATTTTTGTCACGGAAAGTCTTTCCTTGCTCAAAATTCCCTCGATAAACGAAATGCTGGAAGTTGCAGAAGTCCGATTCACGCTGAGTATCTGAAAAAAATTAATAAAAATTTTTCAATTTTTTTGAATTTCTCTTATTCTATCAATCGAAGGATACCCTGAAGCGCATTTTCTGAAAATTTTATTTAAAAATTCTAAAAACTGACGAACGGAGTGCGAGTTGAAGTGGAAAATGGATTAAAATGGATTTTTTTTAAGTCAGTTTTTCATCTTTAATTTGTAAACTAAAGAAGCTACAACTTTTTATCTAGAAGTAAAAAGATGCGCAATAAGATTCCACGTCCAGATATATCCGTTAAAAATTAAAATTCGGAAATTTATTTGAAAGCCTCCAGGGGACTTTTTTCGAACGAGAAAATTTTATGGGCCCTTATTGCATTCGGACACTCAATTACTCTGGGTTTTCAATTTATTTTTTCTCAGAAAATACTAGCAAAGGACATCGAACAAAACTTAAAAACATTGGCTAAAACTAAACAAAGAATGCGCTAGTTTTCAGCTTTGTTTGCCTGCCCGTCCTCGACGTGTGTCTATTCTTTTCGCATTCGCAAACGCTCACGCCCCAGACGGAAGACGATCGAGTTTTTTGCGCGCTCACTTCAACCTACGTTGGCTCGTTCATTTGTCGCTTAAAAAATATGAAACTTTCCGAAAAAAATTCTTTTGACCCTTATGAAGAACTTCGCCGCGGAAAGTTGCTAGAACTCGAAAATTCCCTCGATACTTTTTTCCGCCGAACGTGAAAATGCATGGTAATCAATAGCTATTGACAAACTTGGAAATATTGTTAAACGATTAATTTTTTAATTCTCGAAACGAATTATGTAGGCATCGACAGAGTTGGGGTTCAAATTTCAAGTCATTTCGTTAAAATGAAAATAAGTTACGGCAAGTTTCATTTAAAAAACGCATTAAATTCCGCTCGTCGAAATTTGCAGTTTATATATTATTTTTTACAAAGTTGCAATCAAAAAAATTGTGCTCTTCATTAAGCTCTATATGCTCATATTTTTTCCGAGTGTTTTTTTTTTAATTTGAGTTTCAGATAATTTTTCACGTCACTTTATCTCGAATGTGAGGTAAGGAATACAAAGCCGAGCGTCCCTTCGGTTATTGCATCCGGACCCTCAATTAATTTAGGTCGAGTATTCTGTTCCGGCAAAATATGCAGCATTTATATTTTCTCGTCCGGCATATTTTGCCGGATTTTAATTTTCGCTTCAGGGATATTTTGTCGTGTACTAAATTGAATTCCAAAGAATTTATTATTAATTCCAAAACATATTAGATTAATTGCAACGAGTTAAGAAATTAATGTTTGCAAAAATATGTTGGACAATAGAAAATTAATGGGAGATCTTGATGACAGGTGGAGCTTATGTGTCATCTATATATATATCCGTATTCCTTGCCGGATCTTAATTTTTTCTTCCGGCAGATTTGGCCGGATTTTAATTTTCTCTTCCGGCATATTTTTAATAACGTCATAATTTTCCGTAAATTACCATACATTTCCACAACTTTCGTAAATTTCCACAAACTTCGTAAATTTCAACAAATTTCATCAATTTCGACCAATTTCAAAATTTTTACAAAAATTTCATGAACTTCCACAATAATGATAAATTTCCATAAATTATATAAATTATGGTAATTCATCAAACTTTTCATACATTTTTAAAATTATGGTAATGGATGGAAATATGTGATAATTTAAGCAAATTTTATAAATTCATGGTAATAGATTCGTAAAATAAGCCGGAACAGAAAATTAAAGTCCGACAACATATGCCGGATCCGTATACACTACGATTAATTTATTTGGTTGAAGATTCATTATTTTAGTTAAAAATTGATTTATTTTGTTGAAAATTAATTTTTTAAAACTTTAAATATAGCTTTTACATGCTGGCTTCAAAATTTACCTTCTGTAGTAGAAATTTAATTTTTTGCTATAAAATTAATTTTTTACGCTTTCAAATTCATCACTTTTTTGTCCATTCACGTTTTCCTTACACATTAACATTTTGGTGTTGAAAACTCAACTTTTAGTGGAAAATTCGTCTTTTTACCCCGAACATTCAACATTTTTTATGAAATTTGTCTTGTTTGACTGATATATCTTTTTTGATGGAAAATTATACTTCTTTCTGAAAATTCTTTTTTTGTTTTAGAAATTTATCTGTTTTGTTTGAAGATTTAACTATTTTTTTGAAAGTTCGTATTCTTTGGTTAAATTTAACTGTTTTTCATCGAAAATAAATTTTTTGTTGTTGGAAATATGAACTATGACAATTTTTGATAAGAATTCATTTTTTTGGTCTTTCTTGGAGTACAAGTATTCTTCGTGTTTGAAAATTCATATCTTCAGTTGAAAATTGAACTATTTTGTTGGAAATTCGTTTTTTTTTTCTGAGTATAAAATTAATCTTCTTGGTTGATAACTCATCTTTTTGATTGAAAAATCAACTATTTGGTTAAACGTTCGTAGGTTTTGTTGAAATTCAGATTGTTTTTATACCTGGAAGAAAAATGTATGTCGGTCAAGGAATACGAAAAATTGTGCATGGAAGAGTCAGGAAAAGTCGGGGAATTTCGAAATTAGGATTTTCTGGCTACCCTGTATAACCAATTATTTTTCTGTATGTTTCAGGTGAGTTTCCAATTCCTCGTATGATATAATACTCAGTAAAAGCTGTATTCGTCACCAGGGTAAGAAAATTATTGGATTAAAAATTTAAAAATACAAATCAATTGTCAAATTCTCTTATTGTATACTGAGTAATTATATGATACGCAAATTTTGACAAAAACTGTTTATTCGCTTTTAAAGCAGAGCAAAAGATGCACGAAATTTTAATGACATTGAAGCTATATTTTATTCAATGATATTTTACTACGCAGGAAGTCATATTAAGAAAAATTTATCTCGAAATTTCGGTAAGGTGACATTCTCGCCCTAAAATGAAATTCCTTCGCGTGACACGTGAAAAGCTTCAAAAGTCATTCCATATTAACCCGTAAGTACTTTATGGGTGTGACACCTTTCATTTTTAGTTTTTGACACGACTGATGTAAGGTTCGTTTTGACATATAATGTGCCAAATATGAAATTGGAGAAACATTTTTCGAAAATTTATATACGAAACTACGTTTTCTTATTTTATAAATAAGGAAAATTTCAAATATTCAGAGGGCTATTTTTGACATTTTCAGGTTACATTTTCCAAAATTTGACAGTGTGTAATTAGTGACTTTCTTGAAATTAATGGTTCAAAATTTAACAATTCGAAAATGAGATTTTCGTCTAAAAAAATCAGATTAATTGCAATACACATTGTGACAAAAAGTTTTTTTTATATAATTGAATTATTCAAATTTTTCCGGTTTTTGTATGCAAGTTTTTACAACATTTTGGATTTTTGGTTCTCTGCCGGAACATAATCAAAATGGCGCTTGTGCCCTTTCGGAACGCCGTCCTTCAATACTAGATATGTGCATACGTACCTTTATAACAATTTAATATTTTAAATGTTCATAAAGAAACAATTAGAAATTATAAGCGTAAATAATAAAAACAATCAAATTCTATTTAGTTTACAAAGTTTCTTACGGCTGTTCACTAGTCAATTCTTCTCAAATTATTGAAATAGTTTATACGACCAAGGAACATATACACGTTTTCGTGTAGAAAATTATGGGGGAGCTATTCGGGGCCAGGATAGACTGCCCGGACCGTTAATGTGGCGCTGTCAAGACGGTCCATTATGGCGCTGAGCAGAAGCTAGTCAGTCGGTCTTGTGAAAATCTATTTTAGATGGTTGAAGTTAAAAATTATTTCAAAGACTTTTTTTATAAAAGTTTAATAAAAAAAGTTTAATAAAGTTTTTTTTAAAGTTTTTTTTAATAAAGTTTAAAATTTAATAAAAAGTTTTTAATATACATTTTTCATTTTTTTATACTTTCAAAGACTCTGGATATTTTTGTAAATGTGAAAAAAAATTTGATTAAAAAGTAAGAAAAAGTTTTGGTCCTGATGGGCTAGCCAGCATGGAAATGGTCAAAAAATATTTGGGTTTGATACTCAAAAAATTATTGTTTATGACGGGCTAGCCAGCATTTGATTAGGGCCCGAAAAGACCGTTGCTCATACACCCCCAAGATCTGATTTTTTAACAATCCAATAATCTTTTTCTCTCATTGTATTGAAAGTATGTTCAATTTCGGGAGCGAAAATTTCATATGAGCTTTCACTGTGGTTGGGATTTCAGCTGCTAAATTAGCTTTACATTCCATAACTTAAATTCAACAAATTTTAATCAAAAAAGCTCATTGCATGCGAAATTGAACCCAATTTTAATATATTAATTTCCAAAGATTATTGGATTTCAAGGATTGTTATTAAATTGCTGCTAAATTTGAAAAAATCAAGCAAAATGAGAAACTTAGAAATATTTTCAATTGTAGCTTCGCGTTTTTTCATGTGTTAAAATAAAGAATCTATGATTAAAAAGGTATCTTTTTCTACATTTAAGCGAACAAAAAAATGGGAAATCTAATGAAATGTAGCGGAGTTATGAATTATTATATTAATCCATCGACCAGAAAACGGTACCTGAGAATAATAAATTAAAAATTTAATTAAAAATTTTTTTATCCATTCATAAAAGATGCTATATTGAAGATGTTACAAGATTAAAAGTTTGGTCGTAAAATATAAATGGTCGATGAAAAGAGGGCTTGGATTCCATTTTTCTTAAAAGCTCGCTGTACTTAGTTTCAATTTTAATCACAATGAAACTTTCAAAATTGTAATTCAAAAAAAGGAAAAATTATACTATTTTCATTGAAAACATTAAACATTGAATAATTTCTCATTAAAGATTTGTTCTGAATTTTTTTTCAAATTTATTGAGTTCAAAATCGAATTATTTCAAATTAAATTACAGTCTTCACACTGATTCCCTATTCCCCCTTTTTAAAGATTTTACCGTTCTCCCCCGTTTTCAACAAACATCCCCTTTTTCTCGTTTTTTGCTTAAATTTTAACTGAATTAATAGAACCCCATAAAAAATCGAACTATTTTTTATTGAAAGTTCATGATTTATGGTTAAAAAATTGACTATTTTATAGTTGAAAATTTCATTCACTTTTTGAAAATTCATCTTTTTTGGTGGAAAATCTACCTTTTGTTGAATATTCGCCTTCTTGGATAAAAAATTCATCCGTTTGGATAAAAAATTCCTCTTTTGTGGTAAAGCAGTAATCTTGTTCGGTTAAAAAAATAATTTTTCCTGGCTGAAAATTAACTTTTTGGTTGAAACTTTAAATGTTTTTAAAAATATTCGTCTTTTTGGCATTAAAATTCAACTATTTGGTTAAAAATTCATTTATTTTGTTGAAAATTCATTCCTTCAAGTTGAAAATCCTACTATTTGGTTGTAAGTACATACACCTGATTAATTTTAATAAAATAATTAATTTTTTTAAATTACTCTTTCGAGTTTCAAAGTCAACTGTTTTGTGCACTATATGACTTTTGAACCACTTTTCCTGCTGTGCTTGCCCACGCGTCAACACTTATCAGAGTCAGAAATATTAAAAATTATGTTTCTTGAGTAAGAATTATTTCATTATAAATTTAATAATTGAAGTGCACTTGCTAGTGGACCTCTTAAAATTCTGTAAAGGGGGTGCACCTAGAATAACAGGTTGTCAAGTTACAGATATGAGGGTTTTGGAAATGTCTTTTAACGAGGTTTACAATAAAAGTAGTCATTATACAACACAAACATTATTTCACCTTGATTTTTAATTTTAAATAACATGTTTTATTTTTTCTTCAAATGCGGCATTAAAATTTTTGTTTCAAGTAAGCTAGAAAAAAAGCTTGATTTCTTATCTTGAAAACATCCCAAAACGAAAATGGGATGGAAATTATTGGTATAGTTGTAGAAGGTCATATGAGGTACGGGTGCCCCACGCCAACTAGCCGCAGCGCTACCAGGCGTGCTGTAGTGTCTCAGTGGTTCTGATATTTAATAAATATGATTTTTCTGTAATATTTTTCATTTCCAAAGAAAATCATACAGCCACTGGTGAAAACCTCAAAACTCTGTTCGATTCTACAAAGACAGTGCCGGGCATATAAAAATATAATTATTTGTTCCCTCTCCGAAATCGATTCTGAGTTTGAAGAAGTAATTGACATCTTCACAGCGTGACATTTTCCCGAAGGGAAAGATCGCGAAGAGAAGAACAAAGTGAACGGTAAATTTAATTGAAAAATAATTTTTAAAACACCAGTGTGGGAGACAAGGAGACCCACATCAAAAAGCACCCCAAACTGTCAGAGCCAAGGAGACAAACACCAAAAAATTCCCTAAACGTCAGAGGCAAATGGACTCACCAAAATACATCTCGAAATATAATATGCGAGGAGAACCATCCATCACAATCGTTTATTACTTTATTATTAGCTGTCGTTTTCCTACAATAAAATCGTTCTGCAAATTTCATTTAGAAGACATCCAAATCGTTTTCCAACTATAAAAGAGTGAGAATAACATAAAATTTTTGTTGCGCGTGAATAGAAAAATCATTTTGATCAAGTATTAGAAACACTGAGACACTAAACCACACCCGGTAGTGCTGTGGCTAGTTGGCGCGGGACACCCGTGCTATTACAATCTTCTACAACTCAAACAATACTTTCCATCCCATTTTCTAAATAATATTTTTCAAACGATTTCATTGTGCGAAAGCGATAATTAATTTAAAAACAATAAACGATTGTAGTGAATGGTTCTGCTCGCGTGTTACATTTCAAAATGCTTTTTGGCGAGTCCGCTTGCCTCTCACATTTTGAGGTATTTTTTAGGTTTTAATCTCTTTTCATCTAGCAATTTGGGATGATTTTTATGTGAGTTACCTTGCCTCTTACAGTGGTATTCAACAAATTGTTGCTGTTTTATTGAATTTAACGTTCACTTTGCTCTTCTCTTCACGATCGTTTTCTTCGGGAAAATGTCATGCTGTGGAAATGTCAAATACTTCTTCAAACTCAGAGTCGATTCGGTAGAGGGTACAAAAGAATGGTATTTTTGTGTGTCTGAAACAGTCTTTGCCGAATCGAATCGAGTTTTAAGGATTTCACCAGTGGATATATTATTTTCTTTGGAGATGAAAAATATTGCAGAAAAATTATTTTTATCATTTATTTGAGCCACTGAGACACTGGTTGGCACTTGGCACCCGCGGTTTTGTGACCTCCTACAACTCAACCAATGCTTTCCCTCACATTATCGTTTTGGGACGTTTTTGAAAAGAAAAAAATCAAGCTTGGTTTCTAGCTTACTTAAAAAAATATATAAAAAATGCCGCATATGGAGAAATACTCAAAAATGTTTTTAAAATGAAAGATCAAGGAAAAATAATTTTGTTATGGTATAATGATTATTTTTATCATAAACCTTTCCAAAACCCTCATAAAAAAGTTAGCGGCCGGGGTGACTCGTCGAAAATTTGGCCCCCTGTATCTTAATAATTCGTTGTACTAGTTGCAGATTTTTTAAATAAACATTTCAGAGATTTTTTTCGAGCGAGTTGCAATCAAAAGATGTGAGGTGCCCCGACTTTAGTTGATCCAAGCCCTGTGAAAATGAAAAATTAGTTGAGGAATTTTGAAAATGAAGTTTTGTGGCCACCCTGTTCTAACAATGAGGGTCTAACGGAACCAGTTTATAACAAAGATCGAAGTTAATTATAGTCAGTGAAGTAGAATTTAAACAGAAGATTTAGTCGGCCTTTCATGTGGCCAATGATGCGACGCTTGTTTTAGTTCGAACAAGGGATTGAGGTTTCACGAAAATGTATCGCATCGGGTGTACAAAGGATATTTCCTGGCAGTGCTGTGGCCTGTGGGTATCTGTAAATACCCCTTTAGCTCAGACATAATTACAGCTGCAGCGAAAACGGTCAACGGAGAATAATAAAGATAAAAGCTTAGACACTGACCTTGTTCTACTGTCCCAGACGGCGTCGGATCAATTTTACAAATGAACTGTTTCAGTACAATAATTGTGTGGTGCAGTTTTCAGCATTTCTTCACTTTGCTTATCTTCATTATTGTACTTGCAATTAGTAACTATAATAGATTTTAAAATCGGTAGTTACTGAATGAAAGTTAATAAACAGTGTGGGCAGAAAAAAATTCTTGAACCATAAAACCTCGAAAGAAACTGTTTTCTTGGATTTACATGAAAGTGTGGTTGAATCAAAAAGATTTTGGTTCATTCAACCAAATAATCCTTCTACCAAAATATTTGGTTAAAACAACCAGAAAATTTAGTTTGTCAACCAAATATTTTTTTCCATATAATAACAAAAGTCAGGGGGTTTGAGAAAAAAATGGCAAAAGTCAGGAAATTTCTGCAAAAAGCTGTGAGGGCTGCCATACAGTCACTTTTAGTAACTTTTTTATGAAATGACTTTTTAGTCACTTTTTCAAGATAAAGTCACTATAGTCACTTTTTAAAATAGAAAGATCACTTTAATCATTTTTATTTCAATAAATTCAGCCATGGGTTAATAAGGATTGAATTGAAGGCTATACCTATTTCTGAATTTTCTTGAATTCTTTCAGGTTATTTAAGAAGATTTCAAGGATTTTTAAATTAATTTCAGTAATTTGAATAGTATATTCAAAAGGATTTTAAATATTGTAGTGTATTTTTCAAAATTCCCAGGAATTTCCAAGAGCCTCAAAAAGTTTCTAGGAATTTCAAAGATTTCAAAGGATTTGAAGTGTTTTAGGGTTTTGAAAAAGATTCAAATGAATTATTAATAGATTTCAATAATAATAAACACAGGTGTTAGGGTATTTTTAAATCTTCCATGAAATTTTAAAGAGCTTTAAAAGATTTAAAAGGATTTCGGGAAATATCATCAGATTTCATATAATTTCATGATATTTTATAATATTTTAATGGATTTTCAAGAATTTATTCACAATAATGAAGGCATTTCGTAATATTTCAAATTTTTTTCAAATATTTCAAGATATTACCAAAGATTTGAAATAATTTTAAAGATTTCAGGATATTGTAAATTATTCTATGGAATTTTCCAGAACTTTAAAAAAGTTTGAAGGGATTGCAAGTGGTATTAAAGGATTTACAATATCTTAGGATATTTTTAATAGATTTTAATCATTTAAACGTATTCCAGAGGATTCGAAAGATTTTACGGTATTTTTTAAAATTCCAAAGAATTTTAAGGAGCTTCAAAATATTTCAAAGGATTTGAAATATTTTAGGGTATTTTAAACGATTATATTACATTTTCAAAACATTCCAAAATTTCAATGAAGTTTACGAGGATTTTAATGATTTTATGGGATATGAAAAGCTTTCAAGGTTATTTAATAAATTTTCCAGGATTTCAGGAAACATCAGGTTTCATGTAATTTACCGGGATTTTATAATATTTTATTTTATTTCAAAGAATTTATTCACAACAATTAAGGGATTTTGTACGATTTCAAAGATTTCATTATTAGATTTGATGTATTGTCACGGGATTTTATAATATTTTAGTGGATTCCAAAAAATTCACGTGATAAAGTTAAGAGATTTCGGAGTATTTGAAAGATTTTAAACTATTTCAAGGTATTATCGAAGATTTTAGGATATTTAAAAATATACTAAGGAACTCTAAGACCCTTAATAAATTTGGAGGGATTCTTAACGATTTTAAAGGATTTTAAATACCTTAGGCTATTTTTAATAGATTTCAATAATTTAAAGTGCTTTCAGTGGATTCAGAGATTATAGTTTCTTTTTTTTTATTCGAAGGAATTTTCAAGAGCTTATACATTTTTCAAGGGATTTCTAAAGATTTCACAAGATTTTAAATATTTTAGGGTATTTTAAATACTTTTCAACAATTTTGAAGGGATTCCAAAGGATTTCAAAGGTTTTAGTTTTTTTTTAAATTTTAAGCAACTTTCATGAGCTTTAAAAAATTTGGAAGGATTTCAAAAAATTTCGAAGAATTTGAAATATTTTAAGGAATTTTAAAAGATTCGAAGGATTTTTCAACTGATTTCAATAATTGAAAGGGATTTCGAAGTGTTTGAAATTTTTTATGGGCTTTTAAAATATTCCAAAGCATATTCAACAGGTTTAAATCATTCTAAGGAATTTCCAAAGATTTGAATGATTTGGCGAGATAAGAAAAAAAATTTCAAGCGTTTTCAAAGAATTTCCTAGAATTCTGGACCCTACATAACTATTTTACAGGACGTATAAGTTTTTGAGATATTTTAAGAGATTCGAATGGATTTTATAAGATATCCAAGGACTTCGAAGACTTTAAGAGGTTTTAATCGCTCCATAGGCAGATTAATAAATGTTCTTAGATTTCATAAAATATCAGATTTCATAGAATTTCACGAGATTTTATAATAACTTTAATGGATTTTAAATAATTTATCACAAGAAGGATTTCGTATGGTTTTAGAAATTTAAATAGATTTTCAAAATTGTTTTTGCTATTCATGTGAATTCATTTTAATTCATTCCCTTGAATTGTTATAACATCATTTCAAACTTACTGATTTCAATGAATTTCTTCCAATTTTCTAATTGTTCTTAAATAACTTGAATTTTTATAAATTTCATTAAATTCTTCTCATTTCCCATAAATTCCTTTACACTCACTTGAATTTTACTGAACTCAATGGAATTTTTTGGATTTAAAATTTGTTTCAATTCATTCGCATTATTTTGAATTTAAGTTGAATTGTTTTGAAGACTTATGAATCGATTTTTTTTAATCCTTTAAATTCGAAAGCACCTTAGTCAGTTTTGGTCAATTTTTTGGTTTAAATAAGTCATTGTTTTATTCCATTTATAAAAGATTCTAAATTAAACGACGAACAATTATTTATTTACAGCCTTCTTAACAATATATTTTTCATAAATCCACGCTACAGTAAACAGCGTAATTATCCTGATTAGCAATTTAGATATCTGTTCCGTATTGTTTATAACTATTGTTAACAAAAACCCTCACTTAACAAATTAACTTTTTTTTTAAATTTGTTTATTAATCCCTGGCAGGGCTTTAGTGATGAGCAGTCGACTTTGAAGACCCATGCTTTTTCCAGGCCGGTGGCAATGTCCCGTTTCCCTCTAGATATATATATATATATATATATATGCCGAATCGAAGGCCATTCAATTATGGCGATACTCTGGTATATCGATTCGTCTCTATTCGTATCGCAACTATCCCACTTTCTACTGCCCACGCATTGTGCTCCCAAAAGCTTCATACTTCTCCAGTTAGCTTAATGTAGTTTGTGTTATATGTATCTCCTCGGTGGAAACTGCTGAAACCACCATTGAATTTGCTCGAACAAGAAATATTATTCCATGCATTTTTATTTCCTCTATTTCACTTTTCAGTTTTTTATGCGTATTTTGTGAATGCATTTTTCGAATGCCCTGAAACAAATACTCGTTTTTTGACCATCTTATATTTTCGAGTAAGGAAAACTTTCCAGCTGGGGTGATTGATAGATTGATCAGTGATCCTGGTAGAACGGGCCTAAACCTGAACGAGTTTATGCTTAGCCCAAAGGCTTTTGGCTTGAAAATATAGTAACAGACTTCTCTCCGTTTTCTCCTTCTTCAAAGAATTCCTCGTTTTCCCCTTTTTTCGTTTTTTCGCTTACATGGGAACGGAATTAATAGAACACAATAAAAAAATCCAACTATTTTTGGCTGAAAGTTAAATATTTTTGGTTCAGAATTCGTCTCTTTTGGTTAAAAATTCTACAGCTTGGTCTAAAATTTAATTGTTTCTTGAAACTTCAAAATTTCGGTAAAACGTCATCTTTTTTTGGTAAAAAATTTATTTTATTGGTTGAAAATTGAACTATATGCTATATTTAATCTCTGTGATAATAATAAAAAGTTTAAACTTAATTTTTTTTTTCGCGGTGCGAAGTGATGGGCAGCTGGGCTTATACGTAGTGTGGCTTTATCAACGGTGAAAAATCATTCAACGTCGCTGTTTGACCGAGATATGGTTTGTGGCTCGCGCGAATGTGACGCTCGTAATTTTTGCCCAAGGCATGTTGAAACGTGCTCGCTTTATCCCAGGGAATCCATGACTACAGCGACGACATATTCATTATTCAAAACACGGCAATTGTTGTTGGTTCAGTTGCCGCGGGATGCCCTCAATAGAATACATTAGCATCGCGCAAAGTTGTTGCCTCACCCTGTATGTATATGTATAGGTATAGAGCACACACCCTCATCCACCATGTCTGGACCAGGCCAGCAGACAACTTCCACTTGTGTATCCGTCTGCCGTGCTTTTTAACATCCTCTGTACTATATTGAGCGGCTATGATAAGTATTCGCTCTCATCACTCTCGAGTAAATATTTAAAGTCATATTTCGACGCTCCCTCGCGCTACCTCTTATAAGCCCAAGCCTCAGAAAATCTTCTTGAGGATATGCCCGAGCTTCCAAAGTCCGTCTTTTGGTGGAACTTTTTTCCACGAAAGTTTCATATTTTCTTTTTTGATGTTTCGGACAATTTTAGGAATTCTTCACCATTACTTTCTTAAAATGAATCAGTGAAATCTCAGTGATTTCCACTGAAATCTCACAGGTTGAAATAGTCGGATTTGTCTTACTGGCAATCAGGGAGAATTCACTGGTTCGCTTAGTGGAATTCCATCACTGTACGCGTTGTCGTCCGTCAGCTGGTTACGTATGAAACTTATCAATCATCACTTTTGTGCTAACCTTTAAATTACCTTTTGAAAACAGCATTGTACTCTTACAACAATAAATCGTCGTGTATAAGTGGCAAGTTTCCATCTCGGAGAACCCAAATGAAAAGGTGCTAACTTGTGGAGACCAGATGAAAAGGTGCTACAGAGTTGGGGGTACTGATGTTCTCAATACAATTTATATCGGATTTGTCGCTCAAACTCAAAACCCAGTGGCTAGGGGACTCCCTACTTTTAAGCGCTACGTCACTGGTTGAATCTATCATTTGTCGTCACTAGTACATTCAGCAATGCTGTTTTAGTTGAGTCACTTACTGGTTCACCCGGTAAAAATAGATAAATCACTGGTTCACCAGTGATGACTTGAAATGCTGATTCAACCAGTGACGATTTCACTGGTTCAGTTTAAGAAACTATGTTTCTGAATTCATTTTTTGTTTATTTTCAGGGTAGCTGCAGGTCAGGGAAAACCTGAAAATCAGGTGAAAATCAGGGAATTTTGTTGGCTATGGAAAGTCAGGAAATCGCCAGGGATTTAAAAAAAATGGCAAAAGTCAGGGAAATTCTGTAAAAAGCACTTTGAATACCTGCAGGGTGACCCGTTTTCCGGTTTTATTAGCTTTACCAGAAATTGAGATTTTTAAACAAAAATCCTTATAGTTACTACAAAATTTGCAATTTTTGTAAAGTGTCAGGTCATATTAACGTTTTTACAGGAAATCTATTATTACAAAGAAAAGTCATTAGATTTCGAAGAATATTCACAATTCTGAACAATTTTCTAATATAATATTTACAATTTTGAATAACTTTATGTTATATTGGTATATTTTAGCTGAAGTTGGTATTAAAAAAAACATTAGATTTAAACCCAATGATTTTTGATTAAAATTATCAAATTTACAAATTTAAACGATTTATGATTGTGTTAGTATTTTTTGTCCAAAATAGAAATTTATGTTAAAAACCCACTATATTTCAAAAAAAAATTATAAGCTCAGAACAATTTTGGGTTAGGTTGTTGTTTTACACCGAAAATTGTTATTTAAAAAAAAAATCACAATTTGAACAAGACTTAGAATCTTTGAACGATTGTTGATTATGTTACTGTTTTTCGATAAAAATTGGTATTTTTAATTTAAAAAACGGAATTTGTGTACAATTATTGGTTTTGTTGTCGTTTTATAATGGAAATCAGTACTTTGAATAAAAAATCATTGGATTTCAAACAGGATACAAAATTTTGAACAATTTTAGACTATGCTGTCGTTTTTAAAGTCTATTTCAAATTTTAACAAAAATTGCTATTTTAAATAAAAATATCATTAGATTTTAAAGTATATTTACAATATTTGAACAATAATAGGATACGTTATCGTTTTTAACCAGGAATCGGTTATTTTATTAAAAAATTATTCAATTTCGAAGAAGATTTGCAATTTCGAACCATTTTTTATTATGTTATGTTAGTCTTTTTCGTCGCAAATTGATACTTTTAATTTAAAACATCTCAAGATTTTTTAGATTATCATTTAGTTATTATATTCGAAATTTATATGACTCACGTTAATAAAACAGGATTTACGATCCTAAAAATTCTTTCGTTATGTTATAATAGGGTAGACTAGCATTTTTCATCGGAAATCAGTTATTTTAAACAAAAGTCTTATAATTTTGAAAAACTTCTAATATTAGTGTTTTTCGTCGGAAATCAGTTTTTTTTTAAACTCAACGGTATGATTTTTCTTTCTTTTCTTTTTTATTCTTTTAGATAGTGTATGCTAATAAATTTAAAAATTGAGTAATAAAATTGATTTTTTATTTTAATTTGAAAATTGTATGAGACAAAAAGAAACCGCGCGCGTAGCGTGCATTTTTTTCTAGTTTAATGAAATTTGTAATTTCTTATTAATGGGTTACATTTATTAATTTTTGTTCATTACGCTGATGTTTTGAAAAGAAAATTTTTTTTTACAAAAGTAGCAAAAGATTTTTACACATAAATCTGTCTTTTTTTCGTAGTTAGAACGCATCTTCTGATTTTTGTGACATTTTATAGCGATCTAGCCCTCTTTTTTGAAGTCATTTTTTGGTTTATTTCGAGTTTTACTTGCAATTTTTGGTGATTGGACTTGGGAAATTTTTTATGACTTTTTTCCTGTTGATTTACAAATTGTAATATACATGAAGAATGTTTATGTCATATATATAATATATTCTGATAATAATCTCATAAGTAAAGTAGCTGTGGGAACAATATGTTTACGTTCCTTTTTTGACACCTTCATTTATTGTCCTCGCCGTTATTGTTGCACTAAAAATGCTGCTTTGAACACATTGTGCTATCCTATATGATCTACATCATTTTCCATTTTCTCTTCAAAGCATGTTGTGTATTCAATTTTCATTCTATGATGTGAAATTTGCTTGTGATAATCGATTTTCGAGACGAACCACATTTTGTTTAATTATAAGAGAACAAGTACATCATTCAAAGGTAAAGTAAACAAACTAAGCACAGAATCCTTCAAGAATTAATTGAAAATCATTCATCAAAAAAGAAGTCTGACCTGGTTGGTTAGAAGGATATAAAATGAGGTAAAACGCGGATGAAGCTTAATAAAAAGTATACGGAAGGTGAATAAATAAAAAAGCTCTAAATTTAAATTTAAATAATGGAAAAACTAAATTTATCCGAGAAAGCAATGTCTGTTATAGCATCTGATAAGTAATACTCGTAAAGTTAATGTAGAGGAGAGATTGCTATTCTTGCGTCATTGCGATCATATAATAGGATAAAGGAAAATCTGATAAAAGCGTTCAGATTGAATACATGGATATGAATCAATGCAAAGCAGAGAAAAAATAAAGTTTCATTTCGAACCAAAAGAACGACGTAAAAACTTACTGAAGCAAAATTGAATCAGAAGTTGTTCATGTTGACCGATAAAAAACGTTGAAAGCAATTTAGTTGTTTTCAATTTTTACATTAATTTAACTGCTTCGTATTCCCTTAAAAATATTAAAAATTGTATTATACAAAACAGTTATGTCAATTTTTTGCAAAGAAGCGTCACTTTCCCAGCCCGTGAGTGAAAAATAGTTAATAAATTGTTAACGAGCAGAATTTTCATTAGTATTCTTCCACTTTTTATCAATGAAAAGTTTTCTTTACAAAGCAAGGCTGTGGGGTATTTGTTCACTTTATTGATTATCATAGCTGCCACACAGTCACTTAAGTCACTTTTAGTTACTTTTCTTCAAATCACTTTTTAGTCTTTTTTTTAAGATAAAGTCACTATAGTCAGTTTCCAAAATAAAAAGATCACTTCTTTCAATATATTAAAAGAGAAAACCCAAGGATTTCTCAATTTTATTGCCTTTTTTTAATTCCTTTAAATTCTTTTGAATTCACCCTGAATTGTTTGAAATTCCCTTAAAATCCACTGAATTCCATGCACCTTTTTTTTGATTTTCAAGTTTTCTAATCTACCCTGAAGACTTTTAAATTCACCTTAAATTCTTATGAATTTTATCAAATTCTTTATTCACTAATTTCATTCACTCCCATTTATCTGAATGCAACGGAATTTTTTGGATGTTCACAATTTTGTTCCATAAACTTGAATTATTTTTAACGTATCTTTATTGCTTATCAATTGAATCGAATTCTCTGGAATTGTTCTAAATTCACTACAATTTTACTGAAAATTGAATATTTTTAATTAAATCCATTTCTTTCAATTAATTTGAATTTCTTTGGAATTTAACCTGAATTCTTAATAATTAAACTTGAATTCTTTTAAATTCTCTTTAATATTTTGAAATTCACTTGCATTCTTCTAAATTCACTGAATTCTACGCATTAATGAATTTTTTAGATATTTTTGAATTTTTTTCAATTAACCAGACTTTTTATGAATTCCATTGAATTCTTCTCATTTCCCTTAAATTTTTATAAATTCTCTCGAATTTTACTTAATTCGTTGGTTTGAATTTTTTTTCAATTAAATTAAATTCTGTAGAATTATTTTCACTCTTATTTCACTTAATTCGATGGATATTTTTTTATTTTAAAAATATTTTTCAATTATATTCTTTAATTTTTTTTAGAAATTCCACCAAAGTTTCTCGAAATTCCTTAAACTCTTCTAAATTCACTCCAGTTTTACTCCAAATAAGTGAAATATTTTGTGTTTTCCAATAAAAATTTCAACTAATTTGAATTCTCTTGATTTTCTTAACTCTCGCTGAAATCTTTTGAATTCAATTGTCTATTTCTGAATCACTCTAAAAATTTATTTGTTATTTTTTGGGCATTTCATCAAATTCTTTTGAATTCACCTTGAATTTGTATGAATTTAATCGAGTTCTTCTCATTTCCCTTAAATTCCTGTAAGTTTACTCAAATTTTAGTTAATTCAAGTTTATTTTCTGAATTTATCTTCAATTCGTTAAAATTCATTTGAAATTCTTCTAAATTTCGTGGAGTTCTTTTGAATGTTGTTGAATTCAAAGGAACATTAGGCACTTTAGTTAGGTAAATTTTCACTTTTTTTCAAGTAAATTAATCAATAGAATTTGTTGTTCAATAATAAATAATAAAATTCCTAGAATTTGATCAAAGAGTTTGCTGACTTCGAACTACAATTTCTCAAAAGTTTTCTGGGTCATAACGAAAATATTTTGTTATTCCTTTTTTGACTATTCCTGATTGTTCCCTGATCTGAATCAAAACTTTTTGGGGTCAAAGTGAAAACCTCAAAATAAATGAAAGCTTTTGCGACACAAAAGTAAGATCCTTTTTTAAAGGATAAATTAAATAGACTGTCTGTAAATTCAATTATTTTCTTACCTCATATTTTGATTAATAATCCCCTGGTAAAAGCTCTTTTCACTCGCAATATTAATCTCCAGGAAACAATTCACTGAGACGGGAAAGGCTTATAGTTGATTGATTCATATCTGCCTAGAACCTTATAAGTCCTGTTCCATCAAAATACTCTCCTGAGGTCTTTGGCTGCTTTTCGTTATTACGCTCAATTTCATTTGAAGCCTTCGGGGCCGCCCATGGGTTTATTTATGCATAAAATACGTGTCTATTTCAGGGGGGGGGATGCCATAAACTGCATTGTAACATGGGGGGGGTAGTGGTATTAACATTACGAATTTATATAGTATTTAGTAGGTTTCCTGAAAATAAATTTGAAGAAATTTTGCGAAAGATGACCCTGCGACGGTACACTTCAATAATATAATAACAGTTCAATAACATAATGAACAAAAAAGTGTTCCTTTTTTGAACAATGCTTTTTCGCCTGTTTTATACTTGTTTTGTTGAAATGTCTACTATGATATTTTTGATTCCGAATGAATTTTTTTTGGCTAAATATTATACTATTAGGTTGAGAATTTAATTAGTTTGTTGAAAATGGAACCATTTTGGTAAAAAGTCATCTTCTTTGGTCAAACATTCAAGTATACTTGGTTGGAACTTGAACTACTTTGTTAAACATTCAATTTTTTGGATAAAGATTCATCTCTTTGGTTGAGAATTAATTTTTTGAACTAAAAATTGAACTATTCCATTTTTTAATGAAAACTCACCTTTTTTAATAAAAATTTTATCATTCGATTGGAGTTTTATCTTGTTTATTTGAAAATTTGATTCTTGTTTTGAAATTTTTTGTTTGCTTGCGAATTAATTTTTTAATTCAAAGTGTAACTATACCATTTTTTGTTGACAATTCAACTATTTGGTTGAAAATCTGTCTTTCTTGGTGGATTCTCTTTTTTATTTAAAATTAAAATCTTTTTGATTAAAATACCAACTATAAGATGTTTTGTTATTCGTGTTTCGGGTTGAAAATTCAACTACTTTGTGGAAAATTTGTCTCTTCGGCTTGAAAATCCAAATATTTTGGTAGAATATTCAACTATTTGGTTAAATATTAAATTATTTATTTTGAAAATTTTTAGTACTTGGTCGAAAATTTACTTAAAACAAAAAATCATATTTTTGGGTTGAAAATTCAACTCATCTTTTTGACTTCAAAATTAAACTACTCAGATGAAAGTTAACTTTTTTAGTTGAAAATTTACCTATTCCATTTTTGATTAAGAATTTGTCTTTTTTAGTAGAAACTTCAACCATTTGGTTGAAAATGCATGTATTTTGTTCAAAATTCTACTTTTCGTAGAAAATTAATTTTTTTGGTTGAAAAATTACACCGGTACACAAAAAAAAGTGGTCTGCCCGGCGGACTACACTGGCATATCTATATGTTTTTGGGGTCGCTGAATCCGAATCCGGGGCCCAAATAACCCAGTTGGTTCATATTTTTCCGAAAAACGCAAAAATAGACGTAAAATCGACGAAAACAGCGATTTTTCTGGTATATTTTTGCAAAAAAAAAAATGTCTTCATGCCCGGTAAACTAAACAAGCATATCTATATGTTTCAGGGGTCGCTTAATCCGAATCCAGGGTCCAAATAAACCCAGCTGGCTAATGTTTTTTCGAAAAACGCAGAAGTAGATGTAAAAATTACAAAACCAGCGATTTTTGCTGTATTTCTTGGTAAAAATGGAACTTTTTATGTCTAGTGAATTCAATTACCATACCTTTATAATTTTTTGGGTCGCTACATCCAATTTCGCTGTAAAAATAACCCAATTATATCATAGTTTGTCTTTAAAACTCTAAATTAGCCGGAAAAATACCAAAAATGGTGATTTTTCCTTTATTTTTCAGATGGGAAAAAAAATTTACGTCTAGTGGACTAAATCACCATATCTATATGATTGTTGTTTACTGTAGATTTCCTTTGCCTC
>JAABKJ010003641.1:0-25654 GCA_011634705.1 Andricus grossulariae | reverse complement strand
CATCTATATATATATATATATATTTATATATATATATATATGTAGTTCTACATTAATATTACCTTTACCGTAACGTAAGGGTAATATTAATATATAGTCGTACCGTTCCCATTTCCTACAAACACTGGTTCTGGAAACTTTTCGAACGTTGAATACCAGTCTCGTCGTTTTGACATGTGATCTGTCGCGCCTGAATCGATTACTCAAGTGTCGTCTCCTCCGTCATCTCTGCTTGCTATCAGTGCCACCTTCGATGAGTCGTTCCCTCCCTGCCCACCTGGTGCTCGTTGCTCCGGACGATCGTGCTTGTTCTGGAAGCAATGATTGCTCTTATGGCCTTTTCACTTGCATACATAGCATCCGAAGCAATCCTTTTTCAGGTGTCCGGGTCTTCCACAATTAAAACAACTTGGTTCCAGCTTCTTTCTTTCAAACTCATTTCTGTCCTTCCTGTATTGATTATTTTTCAATTTATCAATTTTACATTTAGCGAATAGTGCAGTCGAAGTTTCATGAATCTCTTCTTGATCATGTAGCCTCAATTCCTCAGCCATTATTCGCACAGTCAAGTTTTCACATTTCTCTTTTTATCTTTCACTGAATCCCAGAAATGATTGAATTTCTTAGGTAGTGAAGACAAAATGCGAGTTATGAACATACTCACTGGTATTTCCCTCCCGAGGTTCTTCATTTTATTCGATAGCAGTTCCAACTTCGACAGATTGTACGCGACACTTTCACTTTCTGTCTACTTATAATCAAAAAACTGTTTTTGAACGGCCGATAAATTTTCATCTGATTTCATATCATATATTGAGTTCAGTTTCAGCCACATTTCTCTTTCAGTAGAGCAGCTCATGATCAGTTCCATAGGTTTTTTCTCTATTGTTGTCACAATCAATTTTCTTGCACTCTTATCTGCCTTCAAAAACTTTTTCAGGTCAGCATCATAATTAACGGAACCTGGTTCTGGACGAACCAATGAACCTTCACAAACCGCAAACACATCATCATCATCTTCCAATAATGTACGAATCACAAACTGCCACTGATGCCAATTTTCTTTATCCATTTTTCTTCGGACTTTTCACAAAAATCACTTCATATACTTGCACTCGATTTTTACAATGCACTATACACACAAGAAAGAATCTGGGCCCATAAACTGTTGGGGGTTATTAATTGTTTCAAATAAGAAACACCGTGTAAAGTACAGGCACAAGAATTTATTTACTAACAAGTATACAACGAGGTTTACTGACCGAGGTTCCGAACGAACTAACTAACTATCGAACTAACTTAGACGAAGGACGTCTGTCCTTATACCTGCGTTCCTTCGAATATTCCAGGCCTGAGTGCTCGGTACATTTAGTATCTCCACATTTCGAGAATCTTCTAGCCTGATCTTTCTTGCCTAGTACAGACGCAGTCTCGAACTTTCTAGATTTAGAGTTTTTGGAGTTAATTTTCCACAACAAAAAGAATTAAATAGAATAAAACAGTTTAAAAGATGGATATGATTTAAATTGAAAATTTGATGTTTGTAGTGCTCAAAGTTCAACAATAAAAATAAATACTTCTAATCGCGAGCGTTAAAACTTTTTAAGTTTGAATTTTAAAACTTCCAAAATTAAAGTTCAAACGAGTCGAAATTTTTTATAAAAAATGTCAAATTTTGTAAATTTTTTCTCAATTTTAGATTCAGCAATCCGAAAACCTCCCTCGTACCGACTTTCAGAAAAATTCAGTCATCTATTGATATTTTCAAATACTTGGACGCAATCTTAGATCCAATTTTCGAGTCAAATTTGTTTATCAGCAACCCGAAAAAACCCTAAGTACCAAATCTCATGAAAATTTTGGTAGCATAAGGAAAACATGGAAGTTCTGAACTTTCGAGTAGCCTTTGGCACCCATAATTTTTCAACAATCTCTCAATCATTACTTTGTGTTCAGAATTAAGCAATGTGAATTATAGGGTTGAAAAATAAATGATTTTTATTTGGAATCGTACATGCAAATAATTTGATCTTTTTGATTTTAAGAAAAGTATGTATGTGAAAGCCTGAAATATCTGTTGATTTAAGAAACGCAAAAATGCTAAAATATATGAAAAAAATGAAGATTTTTAACGTCGAGAATTTCTCTAATGTAAATACATTAATACATCTTTCTCGGATTATGTTTTCACGATAGCTGTGAGCCACTTCTACTTGTCTAGCCGATTAGCATCGATTATCATTCTTAGTCTTCGTCAACGAGTTTCAATCGTCAATTTATGGCTAATTGATGACGCGATAGCAACTAATAATTTCTCTGCCTTCTACATAAATGACATGGCTGTTCGAAGTCAATTATTCGAAATGAGAAAAAATTTGAATACTATTATGTCTCAATCACTATTAACGCCTTAAATTCTCAGGATAAAGTGCCTTCCGATTTTAAGGTCTGGATTATTAAATGAGCAGTTTCCTCATACTTTCCTTTTCCCACTTTGAAATACGACACAATAATTATTTTACGATTGTTTCATTCCCGAGATATGATAAACGTATAATTTAATGCTACTTACTTAACTCGACTTTTTACATTGGACCACTTGGCGAATGCATTTGAACTGAATATCATTCCTGTCTGCATGGCATCGTTCCAGAATATTTCCCAATTTCCGCATCGATAATAAAAGCTGGCGCAAGTGTGTTGTATTGACTTTGGCATTTATTGCAAATAGAGTTACAATACTTATTACCTCGTAATCGTATGAGAAATGGACAGGAGATGTGATGCTACAAAATGAACTGTTTGTAATTTGGTCACTCATATCTAAAATTAGATTTTATCTTTTATGACTAGAAAGAACTCGAAGTATATACATTTTCCAAAATGAAAATTAAGCAGTAAGGATATGTCATTCTGTCTCGTAATTTATATCTTATTTCTCAACCTTGTGTAAAGTGCAACAAATTAAACCTTACTTTAGAAGTGGCTGCTCAAAGCATTGAATATTGCAATTAATTTTAGCCGTTAAATTTTTTTAATTTAAGAAAATAGCAGCATAAATTGCTTACTGAGAAAATATGATAAAGTATGTATACAATATAAGCTACGGGATTCTTCTTTCGTATATGATTCGTGAGACCGTTGCGCACTTTCATCGCCGGGTAAGATAAAATGGCAACGATATATACAAGTAAGGAAAATTTATCGTGCCTTGTTGAATTTCATGTGAACTTGGGAGACGAGAAAAGGGAAATTGCTTGTCGAGCTGTAAGTCTCCAAGTGCCAAAGGTGAGTGTGGCGCGTTCTTTGAGCTGGGAAGTTCGGCTGAATGGCGTGAAGCTTGAGGCTTATAATAAAGAATAAAAATCAGTGGCCTTTACTGTCAAGTCTGCAAAACGCGAAAATTACTTTTCATACATGAATTTTACCGGCTTTGAACTGTTGGTTCATTTTATCCTTCACCGAGTATTTGATATTGAAATGTTTTCTTATTCCTATATATTTATACCTTTTTATTTCGTTGTGAAATTTCAATAAAAGAACGAAGTCCGTGTTTAAAAATGTTATCAATAACAATAATATTAGCAACGGTACAATACAATATAATAATTAATCATAATGATTTACCATTCCTTATATGCGCATGCATGCATCAGAATTTGTATTTTCGGAAAGTGCATTTAAAAAAAAAAGCTTTTTAATTTTGACATATGTTCCAGTCGATCACGCACAAATCTGAGGAGAATTTGCCAAGGATGAAAGAAGGATTAAATATTCTTTCAGAAATAAGTGTTTTCATTCTCGTAACGATAATAAATCAGGCAATTAAGTCGTAAAAATTAATTAAATTGTTTAGGTTTATACGTCATTTAAAAAGGCTCTTGTAGACATATCGTATTTTGGCTCTAAGTTTTGCTGACAATCTTTTAAGTATCCTGTCTCATTTTTGGGTAAAATAAAGAATATTAGTTCACTTTATATTATTGCTTTTATAAGACAAAAGTAAGGGTACATTTCGTGAGCTCAGTTGCTACAATTTTTCTAAATTAGACTCGAGTACTCAACATATTTGTGATTATGGATATAGATTTTTTTGTATTAAAAGTCATTCTAATAATATTGTTTCTATATTTATGATACAAAACACATGAGTAGGTTACTTAAGTCATATTTTTCTTTATATTCTTTGTACTTATAGATGAAATACAGATAAATATTTGTTTTTCTATATTTAGAACATGGGTGCCGTTTTTATCTTTATTGAGGCAGCGTAGACAGAAAGATGTCCTCTAAATGTAAGTTACTATCTAAACCAGTTTTTTTATTTCTGTCTTGTAAATCACTATTTGTGAGGCTCATTAAAAATCTCAGTGGCAGTTGCGTGATTTTAGAGTCCATAAACGGATCATACTTTATTGACTTATTAAATGAATGACTTATGACATGATATATTATCGGTATTTTATTTTTCTATTGGATTATTTAGAACAATGTTATCTAGGGATCTAGGAAAAGCTTTATGCTTTACTTTACCTATTTTTCTTATCTTTACAAAGAATGCATTAAACAATGTATACAGAATATGTTGCAAAATATTGAAACATTGTCGAGGAACTTTTCGTAGAACTCGTATATTTTTTAATAAAACTTTTAATTTTCAGATTAACGGTCGCAATTTTGTTATAATTGTTAACTTTTTAATATTTTCTTGCGGATTTTTAAATAATGAGAAAACCTTTACGGAAAAAGAATTATCATTGAATCAAGAAAACGCGTTTACTTTTCCGTATTTAGAACCACTATTTACTTGATCCAAGAACATTCACTTGACGTAAGGTATATGTTCTTGGATCAAGTAAATGGTGGTTCTAAGAACAGACAAATAAACGCATTTTCTTGATTCAATGATAATTCTTTTCCCGAGTTCATTAGAATCAGAAGGAACCCTTCAATACCCCTTAAAAACATTTGAACAAATATTTAACTCCGCGCCCCAACAATTTTCTTTATATGATAAAAAACACATATACCAAGTTTTATGCTTTTTTAGCAATCAAACAATGTAGCACTTGTATTTCAGCATGCTTGGATGCACAAACTTGAAAGAGCGATGTAGTAGGGGAGAGTGGTATCAGTGGGTCGGGTAATTTTCAAAGCCGTGATTAACCCTAAATTTCACAAAATTCATGATGTTAAATAACGTCAATCTAAATGTTACACAGAAAAACGTTGATTCAAAAAAATACGCCGATTCAGTGTGATTTTGAGTTGAAATAAGAATTAGATCCTGCCAAAATGAGGATGTTTTATACTCGAAGTATTCTTGAAATATTCCAAAAAAGGATGAATTTGTTACCAAAAATATCGTGTGCAACAGGTGCTGATGGTAGGCAGTTTTAACTCTTGTGAAGTAATGGCTTGCCTCTAGCTCGCCTCTGATTCGCCTACAACTCCCCTTCGATTCGCCTCTGTCTCGTACAGCAAACTTCACACTCGTGTGGAAGTACCTACTTTCTGCACTTGTAGCGCAGTATACTATTTCAGAATCAGCACACTGAAAAAGAGGTTTTTAATTAAAACTTCAGATCATATAAATATCGTCAACTCTAGTTTCGCTTTAAACATCTGTCCGCACCCAAGCTCACTTCTGTCGACATTCAAATCGTCGTCTCATGAGAGTCTCCCATTGGCGCTTCTATTTTAGTTAGCTCGGTTCTGGCGTTCCAACGGCCACATTACGAAGAGAGATGCGAACTAAAAAGGGGCGAAAAGAGGTGGAAAGGGGGCGGAGGTTATATATACGACCCAGTAAATTCTTTTTACTGCCGGTTAAATCAGCGTGAGATGAAAGGCAGAGGATCGCGCGATAGCGGTGGTATTAATGTGGCCGGGTATTAGACACATCGCATCGGGGCGCACAGCATCTCTTTGATCCGTTTAGGCTGGTGATGCTGCTGGTGCTGCAAGTCACTGCGTCAAAGTAATCCAGCTGTAGATTACTTTCAGTGTATGAGAGTATCCCAGAATCAGCACCATGTTTCGCGAAAGTACAGGATGTTCACTTGTGAACGAATGTTTATAGAATGTCGGGATTCTCCTACAAGGGGTACATTATTTTTCCAAGCCAGCCGGATGACGCCTTAATGCTTGCCGGATGGTTCAGCGATCGTAATTTTATTAACACACATTCTGAAAACACCAGTTACACAACAATTTTTCAGGATTTTGAATAGGGTAACGACATCTATAGTGAACCACCTAAGGTTAGGACTACATTCAGTTCTGAACCTAAAAAGAGTCAGTATAGAGAAGAAATTGATATGCGTAGTTTCGCATTAATTTAATTTTACACTTTCTGACTCACTCTTTTCCTTTTTTTTTTCAAAATTCCCTCTATATGTTTTAAAAGTGTATCAACATCAGCGCTGAGCCACTGAAAATTATTACTGAGCAACGCTGTTTATATTTTTTATTCGTACATATATAGCGTCAGCTAGTAATAATTTTTTGTATTCGACTCTCTCTATGATTTTATAACATATTTTTCCCAGTAAATATGGCTACTCTCATACTCGAGATTGAAGAATCTTGAAGAATTACTTTCAATCTCTAATCTCTGAATCATGCATGGGTAGATTTTCGTATATAGGAAAGATAATTTTGAGAAATTACTCAATATCAAGAGTATTAAAAATTTTCAGAGAAAGTTAATGTTTGTGGTTGATTTTTTTTTATCAGAGCATGCTCTTGCTCGTTTACATGGCACTGCTTTCTACAATTCGCTTTAAGCCTTTGATTCTTTCCGCCTTTAAACTTATTTTACGCGAAAGCCTTTCAGTTTCTCTTACTATCTTATCTTGTTCACTTCTTTGTCGACCACTGTGCCTCGTGAGATAAATACACCTAACGAAATGGGCATCGCCTGTTTGGTGTTTATACCAAGTGTAATCTTGCACTTAAAGATAGAAACTTTCACGAATTGCTCACAAGATCGAAAAGGAATTACTGTATTTTAACAAGAGTTTACTTCAGACTACTCACTTGTATTGACTCCAGTTTATATGCTTCAATTTTGCGTCACTTAAAATAGTAAAACCAGCTTTTGATAGCTTCTCATAAATACCTGAGATTATGTGAAAAATGAAGAATAACTGACAGGCAGTTTATTTATTTTTCACATTAAAAGATTAGAAATTGAACAATTTGAATAATTAAACGGTCTAAATGTTCAAATTGATGGTCGAGGAATTTTATTCCAACTCAACGCACCTCGAATTTTCAAGACGGGATCTCAACACCAGTTTTTTTCGAAAACTTGATGGGTTGGGCAATTTTTGAGGCCACATTTGTGTTCAGAGCACCCGATTTATTATAGAACACGATTGCACAATTTTCAATTGAATGCATAAAACTTGGAAACATACGAAATGTAAGATAAAAAATGCAAAAAATTGTCTGATTCTACATTGAAATTTTATTTACTCCCATTTAAAATGGAAAAGTAATTTTAACTTAAAAATCGGTACAATTGAAAAATCTCAAGACCAAATCCCTTTCAAATCAGGGAGGTTCTACATTTGAAGTCGAAGAATCTCTTGGGGACAAAATATATTGTTTTTTAGAGAAAATTAGGCGATAAGCATTTTTCCGATTTGGGAAACAAAATTTGTCTACGAAATTATGCGTATTTGAATTTTGAGCTTTGTCAAAAAAATAGTTATATTTTTTCTTCAAACCTATGTAAGGTTTCACCTAAGACTTCTGACTTTCTAGGGGCGAATATGTAACTTTTTCACTTTCGCTTCCACTTTCATTTTTCCGAAATTATGGTGCTTTGTCTTTTTTGACATTTTGATTGTCATAACAATTTAAAAAAATTACCTTGAATTTCGGAAAAGTGGAACTGAAAACACACATATATTTTTTGAAAATTTTTTGTTGAATTTGTACTTTCATATGGAAGACTTCTTTTAGCCCGCATTTTTCCGTTAAAAAATCAGTCTTTATAACATTGAATAACTTGAATCACTCTTCAAAAATGTTATCAATGAAGAAATGTGAACATTGATTATGCAAAATTAAATATCGGATGGACAGGCTGCGTTTGGACACAGATTTCCGTTCCAGACATTTACCGATAACCAGAGCATAAGAGGGTTCAATTCCGTGCTGAATTTATAATATTCCGTATCCTATTGAAAACACTGAAAAACATTCAAACAATTTACTGCTTTCCTTTTCCATATTCTGGCAATCCAAATCAAATATTAAACAGCAGTACTTTCTTTTTATTTCTATAGCATGAAATATTTAACTGTAGGTATAATGAACATCAGATTAACCTTAAAAAAACATTTTCGTGATCATAAAAGAAACATTTGTATAAGGCGTTACACGGGAATTTCTATGGCTACATATTCGCTTGGAAGTTCTTACACCGCATCAATTCTGAAAAAGGAGCCAACGATGTTCCTTCCACGGCCAATAAACGTTTAGGTTTAGTAAGTAAATGACATTTTGCAAAAAGGCCGTGATCGATAAACGTGTTCATTATCGAAAACAAGCGAGGGGGAGCAGCAGTAACATTTGGAATCTACTGCCTTTTCTTCTCGTGCGGCCAATTTCTCGTAATCATATGCAAACGTGGCTATAAAGTGGCAGCTTGGCAATACGAGAGGCTTACGAATCGGCATCGTGTGGACCTGAAATGAAAGTCCAATTCTAAAGTATGTCGTTGTTTACTTCGCCAACATATAAGTATATCCCGGGTTACAATTATCACCATGTAGGTCTGAAAGGTAAATTCCAAAAGGTGATAAAATGCTACACGCAATACGTGTCAGGTATTTCGCCTTTTTTTATATAACCTCAAATATTTGTCAGAAGGTTTCAAATGCTGAATTTATTATAATTATATCATTTTCATAATTGATTCTTTACAAAAATACTAGAAGATCTGTAAATAAATTTTCTATTGCAAATTTGATTTCTTAAATCAAAGTATAGTCATTTTTAATATTTCTATTTACAATTACTTTTTTTCAAGAAATCTGACTTCCGTTTGCTGCTATCAGGTGTAGTTTAATACATATTTGCAATGGAAACTTTCAATATCAAATTGCTTAACGATTTTTTTTTTGAAGATCGAAAAATGTTTTTCCGCCCTCGCCGCAGGTCGTGTCGATGCATTTTTTAATGCAGTTTGCGAATATTGTCTTGCTTTAGTTTGTTTTTTGATGAAGAATGATTATCTAGAGAAGAATTTAAATTTGGATCATACAGTTGTGAAACATAAGACGATCAGTCACATTGCTACCTGTTTATAAATTTTATACAGTTCTAAAACATAAGACGATCACTCACATTGTCATTTATTTCTGGATTTCGTGCAGTTCTAAAACATAAAACAATCACTCAAATTGTCATTTGTTTCTAAATTTCATGCAATTCTAAAGCATAAGGCAATCGATTTAGAAATAAATAACAATGTGAGTGATCGTCTTATGCTTTAGAACTGTGTGAAATTTATTAACAAGTATCACAGGAATTGATCGTCTTATGTTTCACAACTATATGAAATTCAGAAACGAATGAAATGTGAGTGATCGTCTTATGTTCCACAATAATTGAAAATCTGATGCCAAGAACAGTATGAAGTACAAGTTTTTCGAAATTGAAAAGAAGAGTGCACGTTTTTCAAAATATCTCAGAAAGGGACAATCCGAATTAAAAATTTGTTTCAGATAATTATTCTTCATGAAAAAACAAACAAATGGATCTACATCTTACGTCAAAAAAGTAAATATATCCTGAATGACTGTGCATTTAAATTTTAGTGAAATTTTTGCACTTCTTTCAGACATGATCTGCGGTGAGGACGGAAAAACATTTTTTGGTCTTTAAAAAAATGGTTAACAATTTTGTATTTAAATTTTAATTGCAAGTATCTATTAAACTAAACCTGATAGCAACAAACGGAAGTCAGATTCGTGTTCAGCATTGAAAAGAACTTTGGAAATGATATGTCGGATTCAGCGAGGACATAGGTCATTTTTGTTTATCAGTGTTATGTGCAAAAATGGGTTTTTTTATGGATTCTAGTAGAATAACTGTATGAATCAGTTTTAGGAGACAGTTTGGATCAACTGATAAAGACTGGATAAAATTCCTCCAGTATGAATAGTAGGGTTTGAAATTTGAATTAGATAAAGGGCACAGACAAGGGTCAGAGACAAAGGTCAGATAAATTAGTCTTCCCGTTTGAATTTTAAAGCATTAAGGGTTTATCAACTATATACATATCGTGAGAAAGGTTCATAGTTTTAACAAGACACTTAATTTTGTATAATTTATTATTATAAATAAGCCCAATTTTTAACTTTCCATTTTAATTTCTAGGTATGGATAAAATCAAAATAGTTAAATTATTTAAGATCTTACCTAAATGGAAACACCCAAGTTATAATTGCAGCGCAAGAAAGTGCGAATTTGAAACCCGTACTCAACAGTGAGAATCAATAACACTCAATTTAAATTTGAAATTGCGCAATTTTCAATCCTTCAAAAGTTTCATTTGTTTAAGAAACAGTCACCATTTCCCTTAATTTGCCTCATCTTGAACAGTTTCTTGTCGGATGTTGAAAGGCACTGAAATTCCCCACAGTGGACAAAAAAAAGTTTTTCTGGACAAAGTAGTCTAGATCTTGCAATTACATTTAGATTTTTGAATATTATTTTACTTAATTTTTTATTTAAAAACAAAGTTGACCTTTTTTTTTGCTTACAAACGATCCCCTTCCACTCCTTGAAAATAATTTCCAGTAGGGTACAACATTTGAAAAAATTTACTTATTATTATATTAACTAATTAATGAGTAAAAGTTCTGTTTCAAGATCAAGAACACTTGCAGACTTTATTTTTAAATTGTTTGTTCGGAATAAACGTAAAAACAATGCTTGTAAAATTTTTCTAAAATCCAAAGTAATTGCTTATGTTATAAACATGTTTAATGAACAAACGCATATCTTATCCACTTCGCGCTCTAAACGCTTTGTTCCTTTAACAAAATTGATGAAAAAATTTCTGGACAATAAATAATATATACCATTTTTAATCGACTACCAGTGAATCAGAAAGGACTTTATTTATTAGGAGACTTCGTCAGGCAAAAAAAATTTTTATTTATTTAAATTCAGAAATTACGAAATCGTGGATTTTTTCTTAAAATTGTTTATAAAAAAAATGGTGGCTCATGGATAAAATAACATAAAGGAGGATATATGTCCAAGTTCTTTAGAGTTAATTCCGTTGAAAAAACAAAATATTCTGTCTGAAAAATAACGAAAATCTGTATTTGCTTATAAAATGTATTTAAATAAATAGCAAATATTGTCGCCTGACAGAGTATCCTAACAAATAAGGTCCTTTCTGAGTCACTGGCAGTCGATTTCGAAACAAAAAGCAAATCCATTTGTTGACAAATATTCAAGTTGTGTATTTGTTTATAAAATTTATTTAAACAATTAACAATTGTTATCAGGTAATAAAAAATTATACATATTATTTTTTCCCGACAAATTTTTGATCGTTTGACGCAGTTTTGCCAATTTTTTGTGACTCAAAATTTTTCCGGATGAGAGATGCCGCAATGTGACTTGTCGCGAATGTGACTGGCCGCCCGTGTGACCCCTAGTGCGCTCACGCCGAGGATCTTTGTGCAACGCTTTAGGGCCAGTTTCTTAAGTTAAGTAATATTTTCTGCTACTAAAATAACTGTTTTTTTTCAAAAAGTAAGGCATAAATCAACTAATCTTAAAGTCCGCGGTGTGCGTTTGAAATTCCCTGCACTACCAGAAGGAGCTCAAATTTGCAGTTCATGTAGATACCAACTCATCAACTCAGCGGGAATATCATTCTTGAACTCAGGTGATATTGCAGAGCCTTCTGGTAGAGATAAGGTAGATACTGAGGGTCATGAAATGATTTCTGACGAAAAAAACGGATGCACTCCACTTTGATAAATAATTATCAAAATTAATTAATTTTTTGTGTAAGAAGTACTATCTAATAGGACTACAATTGGCTAATTTTTAGCACGATCGGACAACTTCCATTTTCGAGGTGGGTACACTTCAGAAATTATGCCCCATTAGTGCAGTTTATTCTACTAATTTTTTTATAGTAACATTCATCACTAACTGTTTTGGTAATTTTTAATGAAAAAAGGAGGGATAATAAGGGCTGTTTACGGCATAAGAATCAGAAAATAATTATATGTTTAGCACTGAGAAGTATGCAAAGTCTACAATATATACAAAATTGATCGAGCTTCTTTTTAATCAGCAAAACTAAAACATGCACCCCAGGTGGAAAAATTATTTATAATCTGTCGAAATATATGGCTTTCAACCGCATGATCACATATATAAGTAAAAGATGACGTTTACTCAATGAAAAGTGTTTTTAATTAAATAGTTTCAAACTTAAAGTATTCAAAACTGAATAATTGTAGACTTTAAAAATTAATAATCATCGTTATCAATGCATTTGAATTTAAATTAAATTGGAAATAAGGCATTAAAAACTGTCAAATGTTAATGCAATCGATTCCGAGTATAAAAGTACTTTGCGTTTTTTATTTAATTTTTATATGTATTGTTTTATTATTTAGGAGGTACAATACAAATTATTTCTAGTACAAAAAGGTATTTAAATAAAAAGGTAAAAAGGTTAAATTAAAAGGTATTAAAATTTACAGAAGATTAAACATTATTTTTAAATTTTGAACATATAGCGTATGAGCCAATTGGAAATAAAGCATTAAAAAACTGCCAAATGTTAATGCAATCGATTCCGGGTATAAAAGTACTTTAAGTTTTGTATTTAATTTTTGTATGTATTGTTTTATTATTTAGGAGGTACAATACAAATTATTTCTAGTACAAAAGGGTATTACAAAATGTACAGAAGATTAAACATTTTTTCTAAATTTTGAACATATAGCGTATGAGCAATAGGGTGAGCCGATATCAAATTTTTTTAAATCGTAAATGGCTACTTCTGCAAAATTGCTACGTTTTATCACAAATAAAAATCTATAATGACTTTCTGAAACCAAAAATTATCCAACGGTGTCGCAATGAGGTAAAACATTTGGAATTTTAAGAATTTGGGAAAATTTCCCTATGGGTACGAAAATTAAGGTAATTTTGTATGTAGATTTTTTGATATAAAATGCTAATAAATGTATGTATTTTTTGTTTAAGTTACAATTTGCTGAAAATGAGCAAAATTCACATTTTTTAAGATTGAGATCATTTTTATTAAAATTGAGTACTTTTTTTTAGTATTATGTATAACATTTCCCTAGTTTGCACTGGTGAAGCAAGCTATAATTTCCCAGTCCTTAAAAAAATTTCTCCTTAGACTTTACAGCTATTAATAAAGGTCGAGTATTCAGCTCCGGCAAATTTTGCCGTACTTAAAGTTTCTAGTCCGGCAAATTTTTGTGCCTATAAGGAACTTTCTACTCCGATAATATTTTTTGCTACTTTGGAAAAATAATACAATATTTGACTATTTTATCATTAAATGAGGAATATTAGGTTATAAATACACCCAAAGTGTTATATAATCAAGAACATTACTTCAGCAGCACTTCAGATTCGAATCACGAATTCTCACGATCACTCTTCTGTGACCATTCACTAACAAGCGTATTTTTTAAAGCTAAAACCACAAATTTTGAGGAAATGTAACGTATAAAAAAAAACATTTTCGAGGTCTAAGAAAATTATGGCTTGACCTTCCATTGCAACTAAAAGCATGTCCTACATAAGACTACACAAACAAATTTTTTTTCTTATTTTCAAAAAATTCTACGAATTATCTACCGTTACGGAAAATTCCATAATGCTAGTCCTAGCACTATACTTTTTAGCACTAGCCATTTTCGATTTTCAAAAGCTTTGTATTTCCGGCCCACCCTAATCAGCAATGAGTATTAAAAATGGCTTGTACCAATAAAGACGGTATTTTATTAGGAATAAAAGACTCTAAACATTTAACAGTTTACTATTATTTACATTGTAATATTAAAATCTATAAAATAATTCAATGATAGTTTTTTACGTATCTCGCAATGTCTTCCTAACATTTCAAATCAAACTCGTTCAAAATTACACACACGAAATCTCCATTGACATTGAAATTTATTGGACAATTTTTTTTTGCTGAGAATTAAACTAAGAATTTTCATCAAATTTTCATTCTTCCGTCCAAAGAAGTGGTCGGTCAATTTGCTGTTTCCGGTTTCAGTGGCCGTCCTGCACGAATCTCTATTTATAAACCTAAAAGCAATGATAGAACCAGAAAGCTTAAAATAGTTTTTGGACTGCATTATAATAAAAGCAAAGTTATTTGTGAAAGACAAAAATATAGCCGTATATATTTAAATCGTCTATTCTTCGCTATTGGATTTTACCGTCATCGCTTATTTGCATTTTAAAATAAAATAATCAAATGTCAGTCACTCACTTAAGTCACGTTTTAAATGATTCCAGCTAAAATCGGAATTAAACATTTAAATTCTACAATAAAATGATTTACGAGCTCACTATGTAAAATAGGCATTTTTAATAAATTGAGTAAGTGACAGCTCTTCAATTTATATAAATTTTAAGAAATTAATCTTAATTTCTGAGTGACGCAAAAACTACTTTACTAACTACTTTGGTATCCAATTAGGTTAGTGTAGTTCCAATTAATATACTAAGTCATGCTATCCAATTACTTTGTTCAACGCTTGATTGATTGACTGATTGATTGACTACCAACATAACTCGTAATACGAAAATAAATATTTTTCTATAATTGACTATAATTTGAAAAAAGGAGGCGTTATATTACAAATTCTGGATTCTCGGTTAGCTATTCTTGTTCACGATTGTTGCATTATGCAACGACAGGAATACGAGAAGTTCCTGCCTACTTAGGTACGAGTTATAGTCACGCGAGCTTCGCCGAAGGTCGATCATCTTAAGAACGAAAGCATCTTTAACTCTAGAACTGTTTAGACCCTGAAGACAAAAGGAAAATCGAAGTTTGAATCTACAATCTACAATCTGAAACCTCGAATCTGAAATCTAGAATCAAGAATACGAATATCGAACGAGAAACACCGACGCTGATCAAGTTTAACTGTTCTCAAAGTTCACTATAAACTCGAGAGAGTTGTGTAAACAACTAGTAGTCCACAAGCCACGTGAGTTGGAATTGAAGGGATCACGACAATGTCCACAGAGTCCCAGTGCCATCGAGAGTCTTTACACTAATATTTTTTCTTGGTCGATTACTCACCACTATTTTGCGCGATAATTGGGTCGATCGCCACCAACAGGACGAGGAAAATAGGAGTCATATTGACAACCCTCTTTCCCGCCTTTCCTTCGTCACCCGCCTCACTGCACTCAATACCACCGTCGCAGAAAGCCACCTATGAAAAAATAAATCACCTTCTTCAATGACATACTACCACATATGAATTCTCCAACTTCTTGAACCTTCCACAGTTCCAAAATAATAGTTTACTTCAGATTATTATCTAAGTGTCTCTTAAGTTCGTAATAACCTCGGATAGTGCAAATAAAAAAATATTTCTTTTTGTGCGTTATGTACATAGATGACTCCTGAATCCACTAGAGGGATTAGTCGAACGAACATTTCCTAACGACAGCGAAATTGTACAGCTAACTACTGATATCATTTTTTTTATTAACGTAACTGTAGCACGACGAAAAAATAATGGTCACGAGAGTTTCACTTGATTATGTACACGCAAGTACGCTGGACGAAACACAATTTCCAAAAGAGGCAAATTCTCCTTCCGATTTGCAGGCGATAACCTTCGCAGAAAGGATTCTTAATCTTGACTTTCGTTTCAGAATTATCAAGTCTCTTTCTTCCTGTGATTCCACGACCATCCCATATTTTCGAGGGACTGATTTGAGGAGACTTGCCCTGTTAAATTCCCCGAGTCCAGTGCGGCTTTTACTTCCTGTTTGCGTTACCTTCTCCTCGCGATAAAGGTGACTTTAATAATCCTTTCCTGTTTTCCCGTGGCTTCTGCCAGGGAAAATTTTTCATTTTCCGCTTCACGTAGCAGTTTTCTTTTTTGCACGCGGCTAATGACGCGCGCCCTGTGATAATGCCTGGCAGAAGCTCAACGTCGACGTGAATCACTTTTTTGCACCAGGGGTTTCGCGCCTTACTGCTAAAAGTAGGGTTGAGGCGCTAAAAGTAGAGTTGAGGTACTCAAAGCAGAATTTTCTCAAAGCCGCTTATAAATCGCTTTTGAATGACTCTGAGGAAAACATCAAACCAAGTGAAAATGAGCGATGGTCTTCCATAAGAATATCAAATGTTGAAATATTATATCTTTGAGCTTTTACTTTGAGCTTGCAAATTGATTACATACAATTCGTATCACACAATTTGTCTTGACAATTTTTATCAAAACTTTGCTCAGAATTTCTCGAAGTTTCTCCCGAACTTTATCTTCTTGATTTTTCGTTCTTTCGTCAAGTTTCCACATAGTTTTTAATCCAAGCACACATTTCTGGAGACACTTAAGCACACACTTTCGAGACTATCAGGTGAAACTGTCCGGGGGTCAGCTAGGGATTAAGACTTGGGGGTTCAAGTGAGAAAAACGTGATTCTCGATTCGGGGATTAAAAAGCAGCCGCAAGGGATATGAGTTCGCGTGAAGGTAGTTTACAGAGCGCGCGCTGCGGCCTGACTGAGTTACCCCTATACCCCCGTCATCCCCCGGTTTTAGACGCTCCTGACGCCTGCGCACAACCCCTTGAGGGATCGTCGACCGAATTCCCGCCTGGCGAGATTTCCGCACGATCGAAAGGTTTTTCAAGTCCACGACTCATGCCACTCTGACCATACAAAGTCCTATCAGAACTAATGTCACTTTCGTGATGCTTCGTTATAAAAGAGTTGGTTCTCAAACTAGTCGTTATCTGCTCCTGCGGTCACTTGTTGGCAACTTTCCGGATGCAATAAAAATCTGAAGAGTTCGAATCCACTCGTAAAAGCTCCACGAATACCAGTTTTGTACCGATATTCTCAAGTTTCCGAATTATGCTCCGAGTATTTAGAAGACTTTCACAATAAGTCTTGCAATTTGATTTTTTTTTATATGTTTTTAAATGATTTCGAGAGGTAAAGGGAGTGAGAAAATGGAGATTCAACTGGTACTGGAGGGAAGGTGTAAAAGCACCTGCGGGGGCGGGAGTCACGACCACATGGAAAGGTAGGTGGGGATTTCGGTGTTTCAAAGTGACGCATGCGTTCAGGGTGCAAAGGGATGTCTGGGGTGAACCACGATAGACCAACGTATCGCAGTTCTATTCCGATGTTTGTCCGCCTGGTACCCTCAGGAACGGCTCGTGCTGTACACGTTTTTCTTGCTTTTGCATTCCATTATTTTTATCGCTTAATTTGACGAGGTACTTTACGCGCACTGAGGAATTTCCAGATCTTGAATATTTCCTTTCATTTTCTGACACGCAAGCTGGCGAAGACGGGACATCCTTCCTCCAGATACGTTCCAGAAGATAACATTCCTAACAAGAATCTTAAGGCTCATTTTTAATAGGTAAGTTTCCTTTTAATGAATTTTAAAAAATGGCATTCTTTGTAACTGGAAATGTTCGTTCGACGTGAAAGGGGAATTCCAGTTTACGGCTGGTAACATAAACATGAAAATAGAGGGTGTTTAGTCAACTGTTTGGGGACTTCTGGTGTTTCAAAGAGATTTTTTCAGGTAATTTAATTCTGAAGTTTTTTGCGTAAAATACATTGAACAAGTAAGGTCATCATATTTCTTCTCTGTCAATCACTTCATCTTTTAATTAGATAAAAAATTGACAAAAAATTAATTGAATCAATGACATATTTTTCACCGTGCGAATATCTTGCTGAATATTGGAAAAATTTGATTTCAATTTGAAACAAATTCGACTAGTTATATGGAAATTTTATTTTTGCAGAGATCACAGTGCAAAAGAAGCTCAAAAATTGGTAAATGGAGTAATTTATTTTTACAAAATTTACCCATAAATTGCCGACTGAGAGTTCATTTGATGAGCATTAATTTGAAGAAACACTATTTGCCAGAGCAGCACGTTTTCGAAAAAATGCACTTTTTCATAATGTTCAACTTTCTTCAATTTTCAATAGTTTAAAATTCAATTTTCTTCAATTTTCATTTGATAATTCAATTTTGTTAAATTTTTAACAGATTGAATTTTTACCGTTAAAAATTCCCGTATCAATTTCCAATAGTTGAGAATTAAATTTTCTCCATTTTTCAACAGTTGAAAATTCAATTTTTTTCAATTCTCAGCACTTGAGTTCTCATATATTGAAAATTCAATTATCAATTTTCTTCAAGTTTCAACATTTAAAAATTAAATTTTCTTAAATTTTCAACAGTTGACAACTGAAGAGAATTGAATATTGAATTTTCAACTGTTAAAAATTCAACTCATAAAAATGGAAGAAAATTGATCATTGAATTTAATAAATAAAAATTTCAATCCATAAAAAATAACTTCGATAAAAATGGATCTTTTCGAAAAGGGGTCGCCATTTAAAAATAATATTAGTAAAAATTGATAGTCGTCCAGTGGATCCTCAACAGGGAACTTATAAGATTATAAAAAAAAATCCAACTCTGATCGTCTCCTTGTCAGTTCCTTATCAATTCATTCATAGCGATATAAAAAAAATCGACAAGCAATACAAATTGTTGAATAAACAATTTTTATATGTTTAAAATCAATCTCATAATAAAGCATATTTTTTCTTTTGAAAAATACCATCACTAATAACTAAATCTAGATACTTTTTCGTCCAAAAAATTATTTTAACGTTAAAGTTTTATTTAAATCCTAAATAGTTTAGTTTGAAATCGGTCAAGTGTAAACATTTGTAAATTTTTTATTGGTAAGATGTAAAAATAAAATTTTCCACGCAAGACTCTCGAGTTTGAATAGTGAAATTTTGATTTGCATTTGCTTGATATTTACTAAATAGGCTTAGCTATAAATTACATATTTACGTTTGCTAAGTAAATATGTAATCTATAGCTAAGTCTCTTTGTTTTCAAGCAAATGTAAGTAAAAATTATACGATTGAAACTCGAGACTACTTTCTGGTCCGAAATTTCCCGCGTAATTCAAATATTCTATTCTCAAATGTAGTATATTTAAAGATAAAAGGAGAAAAAGGGTAAGCCTTCGAGAATAGTGGGAAAAGGTGGACTTTTTCAAAAAATGGGAAACAGAGGGGAATAGGAGAAAGACTGTGATCCCTATTTTGTGCACTGACTGCGAACCGATTAAATTATTTATATTTCGTGAAAAGCATTTTATTTTCAGGTTTTCCAATACTATTAAGACAAATTAAGGATTATGTAACTTTTTCAGATGTAAGGTTCGATTTGAATAATTAGAAATTGTTTGCACAATAAAAAAAACCACTTACAAGAAGTCGACTCTTAATAATTTAATTATTAAAATTTTTTGGCGAAGCAAAAAATTAAAAATAAATTATTGAGGTTGAAGCTGAAGTTTTGCATTCGAAATCTTAATATTTTAATCTTTAGCACTGCGTGCCAAATTATCATGTTGCACATTCAATAATTTAAAAATGTTGAAATTAACAAGATTTTAAATTCAAAATTAAACGTAAGAAAAAAACAATTTCAACTTGATACTCATCGAAATTTAAACAATTAAAAATCTTCAAGTAATTAAAATGAAACATTTTCACATTTTACGTACATATTTAAAACGCTTTAAATAGAAATTTTCGAAATGTATAAACGGATGTATTTATGATGAACGAATTCTTCCAAAACGTATAATATTGAATTGAAAAATCGCAAGAACTTAAAATTCAACAATTTCTTGGAACAATACAGAATTTATGGACGTTCAGAACTGTATTATTATTTTATATACTTATTACTAAAAAAAAATCTGGTCTTGAAGATTCGTTTTGCGATCTAATCACAGTCCAAAAAAAAGTGAATGAAAATTCCAAATAGTTTAGACATGAAACCATACACTTTTGTTGTCGCTTACGGGAATCGATTTTATAGTAATTTCAGCTTCAAAGGATTCAGCTTAAATTCTTTTTTTTAAATATCCTGTTACAGAAAAAAATTCGAGTCCAAATATTATACTTGAAAGGAAAAACCAAATAACCTTTTAGATAATTTACCGTCAGAATATTCGAGGTTATTTGTAAAATGAACTTGCTATAAAGTTTTGCTTAAATTTCAAATTAAATTAGAAATTCGACATAGAGTGTACGCGATTGATACACACTATTCGGCTTTTCATATACAATATGCGATATAGTGATTGAGAGTGAAAAACAATGTTAGTTCGAGCTGCCTAATGATATCGTTAATACCCAATTTTTAGAGGCAACGTAAAAAACATTGAATTAATTAATTAATACCATAGTTACGGTGATGTATACCACTTGCTTGCATCTGAACTATGCAAGGGAAGTCTCTTCATTGGTAAAGCAAGGAACAGTGAAGCATTCTCAAACACATATATACACACATATATAGCATGCCAGGTCAAATATTTGCCTTTGTAATTATCACAGTCCTGCTGGGATTGTCAATATATATATTAACATTCCCAGCAAAGTCGTTTTGTAATCTTCATAGCACAAAAAAACCTAGAGCTTTTTTATCCTAACTTCAGATAAATCAACTTAAAAAAAGTCTTATTTTCAGCCAAAAATTGGTATGGAAGCACTTACATGAGTCCAAATATCGAATGAAATTTAGACAAGATAGGAAGTAAGACTTTTAGAAAGGACGAGCAAAAAGGACAACAAATTTTAAGATATAAAAAATTTATGAATTTGTTTTTCGTGACTTAAGAATATTTCTGCAAGTCTCAAAAATGAAATAGTATAGGTGGAGAAATTGTTCACTAGTTCCTAGCATATGAACCAGTCGGAAAGAAAAAAATTCTATCAAATTATGATTTAATTTTGAAGAAGCTGTAGAATTCCATAGTTTTCACAACAACATTAAAACGTATCACAACTGGTACAGAAAATTTAAAAAATCTGAGTGGAGCGCATACTTTAATTATGGGGAATAATTAGGTTTACAATGTACATAACTACTGGAATACAAGGTGGAACTTGAAATAATTGTAACATTTGAAATCGATTCTTCCAAAAATACATAAAATAATTGTGAAGCTTTTCTCTTCAATTTTGTGCAATAATTCAAAACCTAAGTTGCACAAAACTTAATTTAATATCGTGCTCCTTGTACCGTACGAATTCAATGATAAATCCCCGGTAGTGTCTCACTGTCTCATACCATCTCTCATTTTCTTTCTCACATCGTTTGGCACACCCGTTCTCCTCTCTTTCTCCCAAACAAAAGATAACAACCGGGAACGAGGCAGTGAAGTAGGTAGGAATTCTTAAATAAAGCCAGGGCAGTTGAAAAGTGGAAAAAAGTAGTACTGAGGGGATGAAAAGCCGAGCCATCAACAAATTTCCAACACATTGGGCATATGCAATTACAATTGAGGGGGAAAGAACATACTGGGTTACTAATTAATTTTTTCTTCAAGAGCTTCAAGAGTAATATCATCAAACTCAAAACTTTTATTCGTGAATGTATACTCAATAGATAGGAAACTTGGAGTAGGGCAAAAAATCTTTAAATTGAAAGAGATATTGACGAAATTATATAATAATTGTATAACTATACTCAATTCCATAGCATTAATCTTTGAATAAAGAATTTTGGAAAACATCATAGCGCACTATAGAAACAAAATAGTTCGGATCATAAAAATTTATTTAAGAATAGTTTTGAAATAGTAAAGATTTTTTTAAAATCAATACACAGATAAAAGAGTACTCAATAATGTTACACTTTAAATTCAGAAATATACTTTAATTCAGAGGTGAAGGTCAATATATAAATTTCAGAATGTAATCAAACGTTTCCTCAAATTCAGATAAACTTTACTTGAATGTAGATAAATTTTACTTGAATACAGATATGTTTTTGCTGGATTAAAGTGCATCTCTGAATTTACGTACATTTCTGAATACAAGGTGTAACATTTTCACGTATACTTTTTTTTGTATAACATACCAAATAAATGGTAGATTTATGGCCTTTTTAAAATTTTTGGAATCTTTTTGAAATCTGTTGAAATTTTGTGGAATATTTTGCAGTTTTATGACATTTTTTTATTCTTTTGACGTTTTTCTTATTTTAAAATGTTTCCAAAATGGTAAGTCTATACATATATTCCCGTTCGAATAATTCTAAGTTTCAATTAAAAAATGTATTTTGATAGTTTCAATCATAATAATTTATCACTGACAAGTAAAAACTATTTGATGGGTGTCACGGCATAAACATGTAAGTGCAACTTTTTTCAAAACACGTTTTATTGGCTCAGAAATTCTTTAAATTTCCATCGCACATTGCAATGACCAAAATTTTGATTGTTATATTGTTTAAACAATTTTAATTTAAGCAATTTTGTTTAAATATGCGCGACATGGAAAAAATAATAGCGCCGTCCGATTCTGCGGCAAACATGACATCAATGTGTTGGACAATTTTTTGCTGAAACCAATTCGTTATAATAGTAAAATATAAATTCTATACAAAGTAAATGCTTATTTACCAATTGAGTTACCAATTAGGTCCATAAAAAATGGCGAAACACATACACTTTATGTAATTTTTTCGGAAGAATTGAATGGTGCTATTAATTTTTCTGTATTTTGCATTTTCAAACACAAATTTTTAAACGAAAATGGTTTAAACAATTTAAAAATATATTTTTTTCTTGAAATATCAAATCAAATTTATTTTTTTACTTTGGAACCTATTATTTGTCTCGTAACATGTCTATATGGTGTTTCACTGATATATTTTATGTTAATGAGAGTGTAAAAAATCAACTTTTTTATGAAAAGGGCGATTTTTGACATTTTTCTTGAAAAATATTAACTGTTGCTAACTTTCTTTTTTGCTACAGATTTATAAAGCTCCTCAAAAACTCGAAAGTACTTTGTAATTTTTATATTTCTTAAAAAATTCGAATTTTGATAATATTTTTTCCCCCTCTTTTGAATTTGTTTTTATTTGGCACTCACATGGTTTTGCCGTGACACCCATAATTTATGATCTGATTGATTAAATTATGAAATAAATTTGAATTTTGCCCGTCCAGGGAATTAACACATTCTTTCTCATAAATCCAGGTTATAGAATACCATACTTATAATAAGGAAACTAAATATTTTAGAAGACGAATGATAATTTTTAGAATTTCAAGTTTTAATATAGTTTTTCTTTTTTTTATATAAATATAAATGGTCCCAGGAGTATTTTCGTTCCTTGTAATGCGATTACGAATGTGTTTGTCTATTTAAATCGGATGGGTTCAAGTTTTATCGAACCGTAAAATGACTTTACAGAAAAAAATCAATTCTTTTATTTAAACATATTCGAGATAAAATATTGGCTCACTGAAATTCAGTGCATGGAAAAAATGGAAATGTAGGCTAGGTTCTCCGAAATTTGGTGAGCATACAGCAAATAATATTATAGTGAGCCTAGATAATTCGTAGATTATTGTAAATAATCAGTTACCGGCCCTGGTTAACTCTCTCTCTCTCTCTCTCTCTCTCTCTCTCTCTCTCTCTCTCTCTCTCTCGTTTTTCTTAATCCTGGAGAATTCTGTAGAAGTCTTTGAATTCCATTGCAATATTTTGAATTCTTGTAAAATCTTTAGGATTCCCGTGGAATTATTGTAAACTCCTTCAAGTCTTTTGAATTCTGTAAAATTCTCTTGAAGAAATTTACAATAATTTAACGTGAGTTCTAAATATGTTAAAGGAATTCAAAGAAGTTTTAAAAAATTCAAAAGATGTCAATTAAATTCAAAGACTTATGCAGAATTAAAAAAACGAGTTTATCTTAATTCAGTAGTAGTCTAACGTCTACCAAAGTTGATGAATTTGGAAATAGTTGAAAAGAATTTAATGTTTTCAGAAAAATTCAGAAAATTAAAAATAAATAAAGTTATGTCCTAAATTATTTAAGATAATTCAAGGATACTTAAGAGAATTCCATGCATTCAGAAGAATTCAGACAATTGAAAACATTTCATTGAATTCTACTTCAATCAGGGACGGTCACTGATCATTTGCAATAATGTAGGAATTATCTAGGCTCAATGAAATTATTTTTTCTAATCTCACCCAATTTCCGAGAACATAGCCTATATTTCCATTTTTTCCATGCACCGAATTTCGGTGAGTCAATATTTTATCTTGATCATGTTATTTTAAGGTTCGATAAAACTTGAGCCCATTTGATTTAAACAGACAAACACATTCCTACTCGCATTTTTTTCAATGCTCGAAGCAAGGTGAAGTTACCGCCGTACGAGAAATTGCTTTTCGGGGTCGCACGCACACTTGCAACTAGATGTTCACCTACATGCAATTTCAATGCCCTGTAGTACCCTAAATATACACCGGACCCAAAAATGTTTTCGGAGTTTTTAATTTGAACATCCTATATAAAGTGACAGCTATATATATATATAAACAAATGAAGACTTTTGCCTGAAACGAAAACAAATACTAAAAAAAAATTAATAAGTGGACAATTATGGACCGAATCATTTGTTCTTAAATATGCTTGAGTATCTTTTGCAGATAAAATAATCTCGAACGACAAATAAGCAATGTAGGATGAAAATTAAATTATATAATTGTATTTGGATCCTCAATACAGTTGAAATAGATTTTTCGTGATTCTAAGAGTCATATTTTCGAAATATATCACGAAATCACGTAATATCAGAGAAACAAAATAATAATCTGGAAGAAGAATCAATTCAAGCAGTGAACGTTCCAGGAATGTAATTTATCCTGTAAGGTCTCGTATTTTCTAGGAAAATGGCAATTTAAACAAGCTGGGGAATAAAAGTTTGCCCTATTATCGTGAGATTAGCGTGATGAAGAAAGGTCGTAGCGTTGGGAATGTAGTCGGACAATCGTACTCGCACATTCGAGCCGCTTATGAATAAACATTTCTTGGGACGAAGCTGCGGAAAATTACTGCACGAAATTCAATGGCGGTCGCCCGCCAACTTCTTCATCTTCTTCAGCTTTTATGCATGCAGGCAACGAACGATTAAAGTTGGATAAAAAGTCACGTATGTTTCGAATTAGATCACTCATTCGTGTCACCCCGGTTAGATTTAATGTTGGAAAAATTTACAAAGGAAAATTAAATTGCGATAAAAAAGCAAAACGTGTCTATTATGAAAACGACATTATTTTTCGTCCGAAAATACTGACTATGTTTCAAAAAATTAAGAATAATAATAATTGTCATTGGGGGATACCAAATTAATTTTTACATTCTCATTCATGAGAGTGTAATGTAATCGCCCAAATTTGCGATCTCAGGTTTTTAACGGATCTTTACGTTTTGGCACTCACAGATTCCAAAAATCATAAAATTTTGTCGGTGTCTGTCTGTCTG
>JAABKJ010003640.1:0-25656 GCA_011634705.1 Andricus grossulariae | reverse complement strand
GAGCCACAATGCGCGCGAACGAACATTGCAGAAAGAAAGGATGATGTAAATTTAGATAGCTTGGAAATGCTTTGTATACAAATCTTAGGCGAGCCAAGTGACGGGCGAACCAATCACAGGGAAAGCTTCTAATTTGATTACAAAGAACCTAGCTACTATTTGTTTCTAACTAAATAATTTTTAAAATAAAACATTAAATGGCGAATTCATCCAGGATGTTAAACACAATGAGCACTGCACTGCACTAAATCCTCGACTTTAAAAGAAAAGTCGTTGATTTTAAACACTTGAATCCATCGCGTCATGTGAGACGCGTCTCCCAGTGAACTAGATCTCAGTGCGGGTTGAGCGTGCTATGCCGCTATTGGTTGGAAGTCCCCACGCTGCTCGATAGAGAGGGGTCCTTCTTCTGCTTGCTTTGTGCGATGTTCGCAGCGAGAAATTAATTTCTAACGAGTGGTATTACCCGTACATTATTACAAGTTATGTATATTTAAGGGCGGTAGACATATTCAATTTGTACACGCAGTGGATCAAGCCTAAACACTTCAAGTGTTAGGAAAGTTGGTGTTAAAAGTGCAGTTTGAAAAAATTATTCTTCAATTAACAATTGACGACTCTAGGCTTAGTTACTAAATTTAAATTGACTGGAGCATTATTGCACGCTTTTTAACAAAAGAGGTGAAAATAAATAGAAAGTAGGCTATGGTTTCTTTTTTTTTTTATTGACTTCTTTTTATTTCTGTTTATCACCTCTCGTCTGAAGATATTACATAAAAGAATCTAAGGATACAATTTTCCACATTAAAATATACCTTCATGAAGAGTGGTTTCAAATGTTTTTGTCTGAGGCTAGACATCATTACTCTCGTTTGCTCTCGTGTTGTATTGCTTTAACAACTGGACGGTTGTTAGTGCGACTTTTTTGACTGGGTTTAAATTGTCGATAGTCATAAAGTTCCTTCTCTTCTTCTGGGAGCATTAGTTCAGCTCCATCATTCCTTGGGGCTTTTGTAACTCGGTGGTAAACTCCATAATATGCAGCATATAGTCCAGAATAGATAAAGTCATGATCTATTAATCCAAGAATGTACTTATCGGGACATGATATTATTGAACGAAATGCACGGTTTGTTGGTATTTCGTCGTAAGTAATGCCATCTTTATTTAATGTATAAAAGCCGAAAGGAAAAGTGGTGGGAATATATCTTAACCCAGTCTGTTTCCTACTCGTAAACATTAGAACGACATCATCATATGGTCCGGTATGAAGAATTTTGCCATTATGTGGTCTGACATGAACAGGTTCAGGAGCAAAAGGATGTGCGAAAAAAGTAGGATGTACGATAAATGGAGGATATTTGTTAGTATCAGAATGTTCGACAGAATTAGAATGTCCACCAGAAGTAGAATGTTCGCCAATCGTAGAATGTCCGCCAAAAATAGAATGTGTGTGATAATTGGGATCTAGGTTCTGATTGGGATTTTGGTGATTATTGAGATATGGGTTCTGATGAGGATGTTGATTATTATTAGGATTATTGTCCATCTGTAAACTTAAATCTGCAAGAAGAAATAAAAACGGATAAATCCTAATGTTCTAACAAACCTATAATATTCTTTAGAACAGCCTTTGACAAAGCATATTTACCAGAAGAATGTTCGCCAAAAGCAGAATGTTCGCCAGAAGGAAAATATCCGCCAAAATTAGAATGTCTGTGATAATTGGGATCTAGGATATGACTGGGATTTTGATGATAATTGAGAAATTGGTTATGAATGAGATGTGGATTATTATTAGGATTATTGTCCATATGTGATCCGAACTCTGCAAGAAAAAATACAAACGTATAAATCCTAATTTTCTCATAAACCTATAATATTGTTTAGAAAAAGCATTGAAAAATATATTTACCAGTAGAATGTTCGCCAAAAGCAGAATGTTCGCCAGAAGAAACATGTCCGCCAAAAGTAGAAGGTGTGTGATAATTGGGATTTAGGATATGACTGGGATCTTGGTGATAATTGAGATGTGGATGATCATTAGGAGTGTTGTCCATCTGAGAACTGAACTCTGCAAGAAAAAATAAAAACAGATGAATCTTAATTTGGTAATAATCCTATAATATGGTTTTAAAAACCCCATTGAAAAATTAAATTCACCAGTAGAATTTCCGCCAAAAGTAGAATGTACGCCGGAATTGAAATGTCCGCCAAAAGTAGAATGTGTGTGATGATTGGGATTTAGGTTATGACTGGGATCTTGGTGATAATTGAGATATGGGTGATAATTGAAAAATGGGTCAAATTTAGGTTGATCATCCATCTGTAAACTGAACTCTGCAAGAAGAGATAAAAACGGATGAATTTTAGTTTTGTACTAAACCTATAACAGTGTTTGGACAAATCATTAAAAAATACATTTACCAGTAGAAATAAGAAAGATGAACAAGGTTGGGACTAGAAGATAAAGAAGCCTCATTTTTCTTAACTACAAAAACAACTGAATGATGCAGGACTTGATTAACAATACAACTGATGAATATGCTGAAGCTTCGGTATAAATACTGGTGATAGATTATGTACATATTTTCACATTCCACTCTTTACTTTTCACATGTCATTGTTGTTCCTACAAAATCATGTTATATGTAGAAGTTTACTCCAATTTAGTTTCTACATTAAGATGATTTTTATTATACAAAAGATTCTAGGAAAGCGGTATATCAAGGACCGTTATGTCAAGGTTCCAGTGAAATTTGTTCACGAATTTGACTTTTTCAACTTGAGAAACTTGAATAATTTATGTTGAAAGTAAGAGGAGATCAATAACACTGAATTTACAATTTAATAAAAAATAAACTTTTTGGTTGGAAATTCAAACTCTTCGGTAATTAATCTTCTTTGTTGAAAATTCATATTTTTGGTTGAAAATTCTTCCTTTATGTGTTGAAGTATCAGCTACTTATTTTGGTTTAAAGTTAAAATACTTTTTCAAAAATGTATTTATTTTTTATTCAAAATTCATATTTTTGGATAAAAAATAAACTTTTTGGTTGAAAATTCAACTTTTTGGTTGAATGCTGAACTCTTTTCCCAAAAAGTCATTGTTTTTGTTAATGATTCACCATTTTAGATAAAAAATTAATCTGTTTGGTTGAAAATTGAAGTATTTTGTCGAAAATTTATTGTTTTTTTTCTGGTTTAGAATTTTGAAAGTTAAAATTGTTGTTTGTTGGAATATTAGATATTATATTTTTTGTTCAGATTCCTTTTTTTTGGCTTTTTAGATTCATCTCTTTGGTTGAAAATTGAACTTTATTGTTGATAATTCATATTTTTAGTTGAAGATGCAACTAGTTTGGTTAAAAATTAAACTAAATCGGTAAAAATTAAACTATTTGAAAGCTTGAATATTTTGTTGGAAATTCGTTTTTTTTTTGTTACAAATAATTTTTTTTCTAAATTATATAAAATAATTAAATTAAAAATTTTGTTAATCTTTTTTGGGAAACAACTTTTGTTTATCAATTTGTTGTGTAATATTGTCGTCTATTTTTAGTTTAAAGTTTTTAAGCATTTCCTAATTCATAATCTTCTCATGTTGCAGGTCAGTTTCTATTCATGAATCAAGGATACTCTTAACTGCCTTCAGTGTCAGGGTGAGATAAAATAATTAATAATTTTTTTTATGATTATATATATTGTAACCTACGTGTTACAGGGATAGCCTGAATATAGGCAAAAAGACTTTCTCCTGCGTGGTTCTTCGTTAAAGTTGCATCACCCAGGAGAAAGAGTAACGCGCAGAATCCGGCAACTCCCACTCAAGCCCTGTTACGTAAGCGAAGGAGGGTGAAGGGAAACACAGAAATAAAAAGAGAAACTCGGCCGAAAAACGGCATTCTGAATCTTGCGTCTGAAAAGCGCAGATCACAGAGTGGACGTCCTGTGAGAAGACTTGAGGATCTATCCTCACTTCTGGTCACGCCAACTCCACCAAAAAGGAGGACTACAAAATACTTGGGATAAAATCCAGTTATTTTGAAGTCACTTCCAAAAAGGAATTAAGTCATCTTTTGAAGAGTTGAAGGCGATCATATCATCTGAGACTGCTTAGAAAAGAGATTTAATTTTGAAAAGTGATCTTCGCTCGTCCGAATCGAGCTAAAGAATTTTAGTTTGAGTGCTCACGAGAAATTGCATTGAATATTGTGGCAGAGTTTCACTTTTAGATTTTTATCTTTTTCTCTGATTTATTTGGCGAAAGACCTTTTTCTATTTGAGATATCAAAATTTATACGAGGTTATTGTATTTGCGTTACTTATCCCGGTCTAGGTTGTATCGAAACTCACGATCAGCATAATCAAATACAGTAACTGAACGAGCTAGTAATCGTATTTCAACCCATTTACAAAGAGACGAGGAGTCGTACTGCTCTACCTGGTTGCGAAAATCATTGAATACGAATAGTAGAAAAGAAGGAAATATCTCATACTGAAAGGGATTCGAAGGTCCTAGAATTTAAGTTGGATTCTTTCCAAAAATAATTATTTGAAAAGTCGAGTCTTGCTTACCTGAATGACAGGTCCTAAAATAATTAGTAGTATTTAGTGTGAGAATGAGATTATTACAGGATTATCCCTTTATATGCCATAGTGCCAATTTAGAAAATAATTCAGTTTGTTGTAACTTGCGGTTTTGGGTTGACGAGAAAACCCTAAATATTTGGACTAAGGATTACTTAGAGAGACTTATCAGACCCTTATTTGGGGAAATGGGCCAAGATATTTGCAATCAGGGGACTTTCTGACCTTTGGAACGCAAGTTAAAATTTATTAAAATTAATTAATAAAAATGAGTAAATTAATAAAAATAATTTTAAGACAAATTTTGTCTCAAAAAGAAGCTTTTTGTAGCCGAAATTATACTTTTGCGAAAAACTTCAACTAATCTTGCAACCAAATAATTTTTTTGCGTAAAAACGATATTCAAGTAGTTCAAAACAAAATGGGCGAGAGGACGATGTCAAGTTTACGTTGGTCTCAGAATTTTTCTTCTAATATAACAATTTGATTAGATTTTCAAGATTTTCGCTATTCGTTAAATATTCATCTTTTTCAGTTGAAAATTTCAGCTATTTTGTTAAAAATTTCCCTATTTTGTTGAAACTTTCCCTTTTGTTGTGAGATATTAATCTTCTTGGTGATTAATTCACCTTTTGGTTGAACATTCATTTCTTTGATTGAAAATTCATCTGTTTGGTTCAAAATTTAACTTTTTCGTTGAAAATTCATCTATTTTGTTAACATTTTTTTTTAGGAAATTCATCTTTCGGCTTAAAAATTCAAATATTTGGTTTGAACTGTTTTCTTGAAAATTCTTTTTTTGTTGGTTAGGAATTAGATTTTCAACTAATAATTTAACTGTTCCATGTCGGGCTAGAAATTAATATTTGTAATTGAAAATTGACCTTTTCCAGTTAGAAATTAATGTATTTTGTAGAAAATTCTTCCTTTTTGGTAGAAAATGATTCTTTTTGGTTTAAAATTCATCCTTGTTGGTTAAAAAATCCACTGCTTAGTTGAAAATTCAACTGTTTGAATTAATGCTGAACTCTGTTCTTAAAATTTCATTATTCTTGTTGAAGATTCATTATTTTAGTTGATATCTTTAGTAGAAAATTTGACTATTTTGATGCAAATTCCTTTTTTTTTTACTTGAGAATTATTTTCTTATCTAAAGATTTAACTATTTTATTTCGGGTTTAAAATCAATATTTTAAATGGTGATTTGACCTTTTTCAGTTAGAAATTAATGTATTTTGTTGAAAATTCGTCTTTCTCGGTAAAAAATTAATTTTTAGAAAATTAAACTTGTTGGTTGAAAATGAACTTTTTTTTTGTTAAAAATTAATTTTTCATCTGAAAGTGTGGGCTATTCCCTTTTTGGTTGAAAATTCTTCCTTCATAAGTTACAAAATTTTAATATCAACAGTTTGTCGAAAGTTCATCTTTTTGGTTAAAAATTCAACTATTTTGCTACCAATTTATCCTCTTTGGTTAAATTGAACTGTTTTTGATTAAAAATTAAAATTATTTTTGCATGAAATATCAACTCTTATAATCTTTCTTGAGAATTCATCTTTTTTGGTTGAATTTTTGTTGCATCCAATTGGCTGAAAATTCGTTTTTATGTATTGAAAATTAATTTTTTTAACTGAAAATTTAACGATTCTATTTTCGGCTAAAAAAATGGTTTATAGAACATTCAACTATTTGGTGTCAAATTTATCAATCTTAATTGAAAATTAATCCATTATTTTGTGATCATACAATCTTGCATATATCTATATTTTTTTAATTTCAAGAATTTTTTTTATTTAAAATACTAAGGAGTAAATAAAATTCTATCTAACTAAATCTGTAAAAATTGTTCAAACACTATTGGCTGGAGAAAATAATACAATTTATTATGAAAGGAATTTAATTTATCATACCTAGAGATTTTGTTTCATCAGATAAATATCAAGAAACTGATATTTGTTGATAGAATTTATTTCTACCAAGGCTTCAGTTTTGTAATATTGAGAAGTAAGATTCTTTGCATGTATAAAGCCGGGCGCAAATTTTCAGGTTCAATTTGAAAATCTGTACTTTTTTTCTTTTAAACTATAAAAAGAGAATCTAGGCTTAGTTACTTTTAAATTCATCGCACGCATCTTAAAATAAGATGTGAAAATAAACAGAAAGTTATTTTGGATATATTTTTATTGAATTCTTTTTATTTCCATTTATCTCGTGTGAAGTTATTACATGAAGGGTGGTATCAAATATCATTGTCTGAGGATGGAAATTATTTCTTTTGTTTCATTGCTTGAACTGGAGGTTTTTTAGTGTTTGGTAAGTGGAGTGGGTTCAAATTGTCGAAAGTCATGAAGATAAATTTCTTCCTCTTTAGTCATTAGTTCAGCTCCAACATTTCCTGGGGGTATTGTAACTCGGTGGTATAGACCATTATATAGAGCATATAGTCCACGATACCGATAATCCTTATCGTATGTTCCAAGGATGTATTGATCGACAAATGATATTATTACACGAACTGAACGGTCTGTTGGTATTTGTTCGAATTTACTGCGATCATTTGACTTTTGATAATAGATGGCAGTAAAAGTGATGTCAATATATCTCAAATACACCTTTTTAGTAACTTTTTTACAAGCAAATATGACTTTATGATAAGGTCCCAGATGAAAATATTTGTTATTATGAGGTCTGACAGTAACATGTTGAACAGCTGAAGCAGGAGAACTTCCAGAAGTAGAAGAAGGTTCAGCAGTAGCATGTTGACCAGGAGAAGAAGGTGCGACAGGATTATCGAATGGGTTATTGACATATAATTGAGGATTGTGAATTAAGTTATATGCATCAATATCAGGATTATTGGCCGTCTGTGGACTGAACTCTGCAAGAAGAAATAAAAACGGATAAATCTTAATTTTGTAATAAACCTATAATATTATTTGGAAAAGCCTTAAAGAAATATATTTACCAGTAGGATGTTCGCGGTAAGCAGAATGTACGCTATGAGAAGAATATTCGCCAGAAGGAAAATGTCCGCCAGAAGTAGAAAGTGTGTGATGATTGGGATCTATATTGGGATTTTCGTGAGGATTGTAAAATGTGTTATGAGTGTGATGTGGATTATGATTGGGATTATTGTCCATATGTGAGCCGAACTCTGCAAGAAGAAATAAAAACGGATGAATCTTAGTTTTGTCATAAACCTATAATATTGTTTAGACAAACCAATAAAATTATACTTACCAAAAGAATGTCCGCCAAGTGCAGATAGTCCGCCAAAAGTAGATGATCCGCTATGATCAGAAGGTACGCCAGAAGGAAAATGTCCGCCAGAAGTAGAAAGTATGTGATGGTTGGGATCTAGACTGGGATTTTGGTGAGGATTGTGAAATGTGTTATGAGTGTGATGTGGATTATTATTGAGATTATTGTCCATATGTGAACCGAAATCTGCAAGAAGAAATAAAAACGGACGAATCTTAGTTTTGTAATAAACCTATAATATTGTTAGAAAAACCAATAAAATGATATTTACCAAGAGAATGTCCGCCAAGTGTAGATAGTCCGCTAAAAGTAGATGATGCGCCATGATCAGAAGGTAGGCCAGAATTAAAATTCCCGCCAAGCGAAGATAGTCCATCAAATGCAGATAGTCCGCCAAAAGTAGACGATCCGTCATGATCAGAATGTACGCCAGAATTAAAATGTTCGCCAAGTGCAGATAGTCCGTCAAAATTAAATGATTCGCCAGGAGCAGAATGTTCGCCAGAATTAAAATGTCCGCCAAACGTAGAAAGTGTGTGAGAACTGGGATCTGGGAGTTGACTGAGATCTTGGGGATAATTGTGATATTGGTGAAGATGGGGATCTTGGTGATATTGGGTATCTGGCTGATAATGGAGGTATTGGTTAGGATTGGGAATATTGGGATTTGAGTTATCATTGAGATATGGGTGATTACTGGGAAATGGATTGAAATGATTATTGTTCATCTGTAAACTCAACTCTGTAAGATGAAATAGAAACTGATGAATTTTAATTTTGTAATAAACCTATAATGTTGTTCAGGCAAATAACTGAAAGATATATTCACCAATGGAAGTAAGAATGGTGACCATCGTGACTACCAGATGAAAAAGAATCCTCATTTTCTCAAAATGCAGGAACAACTGAAGAATGGAGGACTTTATTACCACTGTAGCTGATGATTATTCTGATGCTTCTAGTATATATACTGCTGGTCGATTATGTACATAAGGTCACATTCCACTTGTCATTAATGACACGTCGTTTTTGTTTCGTCAAAATCATGCTGAATGTAATACAAACAATCTATATGAATTCTGAAATAGGACGTGAATTTGGCAATAAAAAATAGATACATGTGGCAAGAAGGAAGTGAAATGTGGAATCATACATAATCTGCCGAATGTAACGGTCATGAAGGTAACACAGGATCTTCTTCTTAAGCGCTCCAGTAAATCCGAAAGAAAACAGTCAAGGCTTTGTAACTTACATCAAAATATATACCATTTCATTCCTCCAGTGTCAATTTTTCACCTACTTTACTTTTTTACCTCAGGAAACTCAAATAATTTATGTTTAACCTGAATGAATATTACTACCAGTATTGTCTCAGGTGTGAAATCAGAAAGTAAAGCTCACTATAAATAGTAGAAAAATGATACTTCTTTTTCTCAAGGCTTTTCGCTTAAATTTGAATTGAATTAAAAGTATTCAATATGAAAATTCAACTATTCTTGGTTAAAGGTTCATTTTTTTGGTCGAAATGTCTAACATTTTATTTTTTGATCAGAATTCATCTTTGGTTAAAAATGCTACTATTTGGTTGAAAGTTCAATCATTTTGTTGAAAATCGAACTATTTTGATAGAGTTATCTTTTTGGTGGATTGGACACAATATCTGAAAAGAAAATGACAAATATCTTCGGATAAATTAATTTTAAATTGTTTTAGAAAATTGGGATTTTAAATTTGAAATCAGCTGCCCGAAAAACTTCTATACGGTAAATTCCATGCAGATCGGAAGATTTATTTGAATTCAGTAAAATCTTAAAAAAAAAAAACTGATGTTGTAATTCTTTCCTATGTATAATTTGAAGATTTTTGAAGCAAAAATAGAAACATTATGTGAGAGATTCGCAGTCTGTATTAATGGTAGGTGTAGGTTTTGCAACAGTTTGAGGGATTTCCTAGATGATTTCTTATGAACAAAAAAGAAGTCTATTTTTTTTATCTTTCAAGAAAAAGGTATCTTGGGGACCTCCTAGGTGAATCTTACAAATAAAATGAATGTTTAACAAAGTAGTTCAACTTTCAACCAATTATTTAGATCTTTTACCACGAAAGAGGATTTTTCTACGAAACAGTTGAATTCAACCAAGTAATTAAATTTTTAACCAGAGAGAATAATTTTGAATCGAGAAGATTAATTTTCTACCAAAAAGATGAATTTTAAGTTGCAAATCAAAACTATACCAATTTTGGCGTACTTTTGAGGATCGGCGTTTTCCTATATAACTGTTTGGGCATGCAAATTGGCTACTTTCGTAAGAGATAGACAAGTTCTGTATTAATGGTAGGTGCAGTAGGTTTTGGAACAGTTTTAGGGAAAATTTCCCAGATGAGTTCTTATGAACAAATGAGATGTCTACCTTTTTATCTTAAGCAATAGGTATCTTGGGGACCAAGAGAAGGTTATTTTAATTGTATAGCGTTTTTCTTAAGCAAAATATACTTTGAGGTCTTACTAGATCAAAATTGGTAACATTTAAATAACTACTAGTTATATTTTACAAATACGATTAGCGAAAGTGAGCCACCAAAGATTCATAGGAAATTAACTATTCGAGTAGTCGAGATTTTTCCTAATTGCAGTAGTAGAAAACTAAAGTCGGGAAAAAACTCCTGACACCTGGCTTTGAAGGTTTTTAATCAGTAAAGCTCGAAATGTAGAAAATAATTATCTCGGCTCTGGATAGAAATTTCAAGCAGAAATATAGCTTGAAAGAAGCTTCTCGATTCAGCGGTTTCATCTCAAAAATTGAACGGTCATTCAAAATTATTAATTTCTTAATTAAAAGCGCCTGACCCTTTTTTCAGAAGGAGGCTGCTCAAATGATGTTGTAGCAAGGGTTTCGGCTCTTTTCTTGATGAGCAACTCGCGTTATTGGATCCTGATAAAAATATGTTATCTACCTGGCTTCTGGTTACTTCTGGAGTTCCTCAGGGATCAGATTTAGGGCTTATCCTGTACTTAGATAAATCAATTCATTTCTCAATTTGAAATCAAAACAAATTAAACAGTCTCTTTTAAAGTAGAGGTTTCGGTAAAGATAACGTTGGAAAAAGATACTTCTATTCAAAACTGTGTTCATAGTATGATAATAAGAGATTTGTACATAATAAAGCTTTTCTAACAAATCTGAGTTTTGTCGACAGAACGTTATCTCTGCCGAACTGCGAGGAACCAAAGTATCCGGACGCACATTCTCAAGTTCAATTTGAAAACGTTGAATTTTTGAACTTTTCAAATATAAAAGTTTATTAGAGCGTATTCCATGAAAATTACAGTTTAAAAAAATCGAATTACAATTGTCCACTCTGTTACGCCCGGGCGTGTCATTCGACCTACCTTCAGTTTTGAATGTAACTTGGTTAATCTTTTCATTCTTTCATTTATATCTTTATTCGCATTTTGAATATTTTAATCTAACAAGAATATTGTAAAAGTCCTTTTAGGTTCTCACTGGTTAGAGGGCATCTGCCTTAGAGAAAAAATTCGGAATTCTAAAGGTTCTCTAATTTTATTATATGGTAAGAAGCAAATACCAATGAACAAAGGTTGGCAATTTCAAAACTCTCCACAAATTTTTCCGTGAATCTCACTTTAAAACTTAAATATCTAAAACCTTTATTTGATCGCGAACTAGACAACAGTCTTTCAAAACCCTGGACTCTCACTCATAAACATCAAATAAGGAAGGGACTTAGACTAAGGCTCTAAGACGCTACACTCCGAATCCCAACGAAACTTTATAGCGACATCTGCTAACCAGACGCCTTTTGGGTCCAGGTAATTCAAATCTTCGGCTGACAGATAAGGGCAAGGTCCCACAGTCAATATCCCCTTCCCACTAACCACGACGCTTTTCTTCCGCTTTTCCTTTAAATCCACCCCCGTTCTTTTAATTGGTTGAGAGCTGAAAAGTCCCTTTGGGAAGTTTTCCGGGGAGCTGGAGTGAATTTCGAACGAGTGACGCGCGAAAACGTCAGTTCTCGTTTAGCTTTCTAAAGGTAACGGTCTTGACTTGGTTCTGCAGTCGAAGACTTCCTCCTAGATTAGACACTCTGCCTGAGTTAAGAACCGTGTCCACGATTGCTCCCTAGGTCAAGCCCTTAGTCTCTTTTGGGCCTCTGTTGGCGCAAGCGGTACCGTTCCGCCATCGCGAGTTCCTCTTCGGCGGAGGTTTCTTTGATTTGCGGCCAGTCCATATTTTGTGTTTGCCCGGAAAATTCCCTTTTGGAATAACTCCGGCAGTCTTAACTCATCCACTCAATCACGGATTTTCTCCAGGGCATATCATCTTCTCGACTCCTGGGAACCTGTCTCATCTATAATAAAATAAGTTTATCGTCGATTTAAATACTTAATTTTCTCTTCTTATTCTTCACCCTACCAGCCTTTTGGAAACTACAGAGTGTGGGCGATTTTCTTACCTTGATAGGACGGGGATCCATTTTAGTGAGTCCTACCCAGCCGCTCGGGAATGGATTTAAAAATAAAATTCTAAAAGTAAAAAAATTCTCCTCTGCTTGTCTCATCGCTGAGACGTAACAGACTCTAGGTTTAGGTAGTACATTTAAATTGATGCGAACATTACTGATGTCCTGAAATTATTGATACTTACTAAATAATGCACCAAACTCCATGCGAACCTTCCATTGTTTGAGAGAGTGCTGGAAATCTTCTTCTGTCAGCTCCTTCAGGACGCGTACCGCTTTCTCTTTCACAGCTTCAACGGACTCAAATATTGTTCCTTTTATGGAGATTTCACCTTAGGAAACAGATAGAAGTCGCATGGCGCAAGATCCGGCGAATAAGGCGGATGGTCTAACACCAGGATGGTGTACTTGGGCTAGCAACCTCTTGACAGACCATGTGGAATGAGCCGGAACCCAGTGAACCGATTTTTTCGATACTGTCATCCATTTTTGACGTGAAAAGGCGACCCGGGCGTGAATCTTCTTCAACGTTTTCTCAGCCATCTTGAAAACGCCTTAACTACTCAAAAATGCGTGCACGCGATAAAAATTAATTGCCAAACTTTTTTCAATAAATTATAAGTTTCAGTAGTGGGTTTTCCAAGTTTCATGTGGAGTCTCACAACAATTCGTTGCTCTATTGTTACACTTAACAATTTTTTGGTGAAACAAAAAAACAACTCTACTGCGAACGAAGGCTACGGGTATACGGATTTGTTTACAGAAGCGAGAGGTACTGCATTCGAAAGAGAAGGCTTCAGGCTAAACAGCTGTCGGTCGGGAAAACGTTTTTTGCTTCAAAATTTAACTACTTGGTTGAAATTGAAACTACTTTGTCAACAATTCATTTTCTTTTTGACAATTCATAATTTTACTATAAAAACCTTTTTTTTCAAATTTGACTATTTTGTTGACATTGTCTTTGTCGTAAATAAATTTTTTTATCTGAAAATTTAGGAATTACATGTTTGGTTAAACATTTTGTTTGTTTGTTGAAAACTCATATTTTTGGCTTGAAAATTGACCAATTCCATTTTCGGCTCAAAGAGCATTGTTTTTTTTATTATTGAACATTAAACTATTTGGTTTAAAATTGATTGAAAATTCATTCATCATTTTGTGATTATACAATCATGTATATATCTATATTTTTTTAATTTCAGGAATTTTTTTTTCATTTAAAATTTATTATCAAACCAGTTTAATTTCTCATACCTAGAGATTTTGTTTCATCAGATAAATATGAAGAAACTAATATTTTGTTTAGACAAATTATCTCTGCCAAGGCTTTAGTTTTGTAATATTGGGAAGTAACCTTCTTTGCATGTATTAATCCCGTGTAAAAAAAGCGAGCATGAACTGTAAGAACCTAAAGAAGCCGGGCGCAAATTTTCAGTTTTTTTTTTAAATCTTGATTTTTAAACTTTTTAACTATAAAAAGATATAGACAGGTATCTTGTGAATGCTTTGATTTCAAAAGGTTAAATTTTTATCTTTTTAAATACAAATTAACATAAGAGGTGAAAATAAACAGAAAGTTATTGTGGATATTTTTTTATGGAATTCTTTTTATTAACATTTATCTCGTGTGAAGATTCTACATGAAGGACGGTTTCAAATGTAATTGTCTGAGGATGGAAATTATTTCTTTCGTATCATTGCTTGAACTTGCTGTCTTTTAGTGTTTGATATTTGGATTTGGTTCAAATTGTCGGAAGTCATAAAAATAATCTTCTTCTGCTTTAATCATTAGTTCAGCTCCAACATTTCCTGGGGGCATTGTAACTCGGTGGTATTTTCCATTATATAGAGCATATAGTCCACGATACCGATAATTATTATCGTATATTCCAAGGACGTAATTATCATGAAGTGATAACATTACGCGAACTGGACGGTTTGTTGGTACTTCTTCGAATTTTCTGCCATTATTTGACTTTTTATAATAGATGAAAGTAAAAGTAATGTCTATATATCTTAACATAATCTTTGTAGAACGGGCTTTATAAGCTAATACGACTTGATGATAAGGTCCCACATGAAAATGTATATTATCATGAGGTCTGACAGGAACATGTTCAACAACTGCAGCAGGAGGACTTTCATGAGTAGAAGGAGGTTCAGCAGCATTAGGATCTGCTACAAACGTAGGATGTACGACAAATACGGGCTGTACGCCAGTAGTAGACTGTTGGCCAGGAGGAGAAAGTGTGGCAGGATTACGGAATGGGTTATTGACATATAGTTCAGGTGTGTGAATAAGGTTATATGGATTAATATCAGGATTATTGTCCCTATGTGACCCGAATCCTGCAAGAAGAAATAAAAACGGATAAATCTTAGTTTTGTAATAAACCTATAATATTGTTTGGGAAAACTTAAAAAAATATATTTACCAGTAGGATATTCGCGCTGATCAGAATATCCGCTATGAGAAGAATGTTCGCCAGAAGGAATATGTCCACCAGAAGTAGAAAGTGTGTGATAATTGGGATCTGGGAAATGACTGAGATGGGGATCTTGGTGATCATGGGAATTTTGCTGATAATGGAGATATGGTATAAGATCGGGAATATTGGGATCCGAGTTATCATGGAGATATGGGTGATCACTGGGAAATGGATTGAAACGATTATTGTCCATCTGTAAACTGAACTCTGTAAGATGAAATAGAAACGGATGAATTTTAACTTTTTAATAAACCTATGATATTGTTTAGCCAAATCATTGAAAGATATATTTACCAGTAGAAGTAAGAATGGTGACCATCGTGGCGACCAGAGTATGAAGAATCCTCATTTTTTCAAAATGCAGGAACAACTGTAGAATGGAGGATTTTCTTACCACTGTAACTAATGATTATTCTGAAGCTTCCAGTATATATACTGGGGTTGGATTATGTACATAAGTTCACATTCAACTTTTCATTGATGAAGCGTCGTTGTTATTTCGTCAAAATTAAGTTAAATGTAGAACAAACAATCTATGTGAAATCTATAATAGGAAGTGAATTTGGCAATGGAAAACAGATACATGTGGCAAGAATTAAGTGAAATGTGAAATCATACATAATCTACCGACTTTAACGGTCATGAAAGTAACACAGAATCATCTTCTTGAGCGCGACAGTAAATTCGCACGTAAACAGTCAAGGATTTGTAACCTAAATAAAAATATATATTATGATATTCTTCCTGTGTAATTTGTTCACCTACTTTATTGTTTTACCTGAAGAAACTCAAATAATTTATGTTTCAACTAAGAGATTATTAAAATCAGTATTGCCTCAGATGTGAAATTATAAAGTAAAGCTCACTATAAATATTAGAACATTGATACTTATTTTTCTCGATGCTTTTCGCTTAAATTTAAACTGAATTAAAAGTATATAATATGAATATTCAACTATTATTGGTTAAAGGTTAATTTTTTTTTGTTAAAAATTCTACCATTTTATTTTTGAATCAGAGTCCATCTCTTTTGATTAGAAATTCTACTATTTGGTTAAAACTTTAATCATTTTGTTGAAATACAACAATTGCTGATTTAAAAAAAAATGAAATAAGTAAATATAAAACTTTGGCCTGGACAATAATTTTGTTTGCACTAAAACTGCTTTAAATTGTTGTGTAAGAGATTTGCAGTCACTATTTTTATGTAAAATCAATAATAAACAATTGTTATTATTTATTGTTGTTATTCAATTTAAAATATCACGAAATCTGTTGTTTTCTAACAAATATAATTCAACAGTAATTGAAAGGGTGTTAGCAATGAGGAGAGAAGATAAAAGAATAAACATTCTGTAAAATTCAAAACGGATCAGCGATGTCCCTCGGAGGCCTTAGCAGCCTTTTGGCTTATTTTCTAGTTATAAATCTCTCAGGTTCTTTCAACAACAAAAAATCTTATCTCAAGACATCAGTTTCTATCCCTAGGTCGAAAATATTCGTCTGAAAACACGAAAAATAGTTTGCTACCGTCTCACGAGCTAGATATACGGAATAACTTGGCATTGTCTTGGATTGGTTTTACCCAAGACAAAATCAAGGCCTAATATTTTTACCCGGTAAGGCATGATCCTCGATTGTGCTGTCTATCATAGTAACATCGATACGTAAGTCAATAAAATATATAGAATAGAAGTTAAAAATTGACGGCAATATTCTATGGCCATCAACATTTATTGTATTCTTGACTCAATTCGAGTCAACCCTCCATTTCTTCGCGAGTCATTTCAATATGAAGACAGCGTTTGGTGTCGTGATATCAGAAAAGAACGGAAACTTACTATACATCCCTACATGTGAAATTTCTGCATATTCCAATTAATTTTCTGTCTTTTCTGCTAACATCTGGAATTCTCTGACTAATAATGTAGGAGCCGCTGATTGTTCAGCCTGATTCCACATCAGAAGTCGTTTGATTGCTTGAATAATGGGAATCTTTCTAGTGCGTTTTATTAACTTTATTTTAAATTGTCGAAAGTCACGAAGTTCGAGCTTTTCTACCGAGTGCATAAGTTCAGATCCGTCATCTCCTGGGGGCATTGTAACTCAATAGAAAGTTCCATTATATGCAGCATGCGAGGTGTGGCTATCAAATAACCAGACTGGTGCTGTAAAACTTTTCATTTTGATTGCATACATACCTATTTATTATAACCTTCAATATACACCCATCCTCCATCCCTACAACGCTCCATGCGAATCCCCTATTGTTTGAAACAGTTCTGGAAGTCTTCTTCTTTTAGCTCCTTCAGGACGTATGCCGCTTTCTCTTTCACAGCTTCAACGGACTCAAATATTGTTCCTTTTAATGCAGATTTTACCTCAGGAAACAGATAGAAGTCGCACGGTGCAAGATCCAGCGAATAAGGCGGATGGTCTAACACTGGGATGCTGTACTTGGGCTAGCAGCCTATTGTCAGACAATGCGGAATGAGCCGGCGCATTGTCTTGGTGGAGAACCAATGACATGTTTTTCCAAGTTACATGTGACATTTCACAACAAATTGTTGCTCTGTTGTTACACTTAACATTTTTCTGGTAAAACAAAAAAAAAACTCCAATGCGAACAAAGGCTACGTCTATACGGATTTGTTTACAGAAGCGAGAGGTACTGCATTCGAAAGAGAAGGCTTCAGGCTGAACAGCTGTCGATCGCTGATGTTTGGCGCATGTGTTCTTCTTCTGCAGCAGCGCTGTAACGTATAGGATTATCCTATTGCTTATAAAAGCAAATACCATATATGTTACGAAATAATGTATAAAGTATAGCAAGTATACAGTAAAATTAGAACACTCTAGTAAGTTATCTCGCTCAGCGAACGTCCACACAAAGCGAAGGGAACGAAGACCCATTCGCATAGCATAGAGTGGGGACTCCCAGCCAATCACGGCAGAGCGCGCTCGGCCTGCACGAAGAGGCAGTCGACCGGCAAACAGGTCCCATTCGTTTCTTCACTCGTGCCCCGAGGCTCCTAGTGAGTAGCTGCTTAGATATTTTGCTCTTCAGGAGAACAGTCTCATAGTGTCGTGATAGTTTAGTGCGTGCGTTGTCAAAGACTTAATGATGGTTGGATTTGAGTACGTGTAGGTAGAGTGGGTTTTCTTTTGGTTAGCTCAAGTAAAGTTGTAACGTGCTTTGCTTGAGACTAAAGCTTGTTGATTTTATCATTTGAATCCTTTTTTATTCTTTTTTACTTATCTCATTTTTGCAAGTCATTTTCATTATGCCGCTTCGGAGAAAATGTCTAACTTTCTAGGTGGTCATCGAGATAACCCCTCGGCCTGTTAGTCTTCCCTTCCTAGCACTAAAAATACTAAATCTGTGTTAATCTTTTGATCCTCTGGTGAAATGAGTTTCACTTAGGGCTCGTAAGGAAACTATGGATGAGGATTTTTCCCAAAGAGCTTGACTTTTTGGAAATTGAAATAACATATTGCCCTCTTATCTCTTTGGAGTGATCGAGATTACTCCTTGGCTTTACAAGGTAGCTTGCAGTAAACTCTTTGTATTATTTATTGAAAAAAAGAGATGATATTAAAAGATTAAAAATAAAGCCATGTGCTCAACAATAAATGTAGCATCAATTTTTAACGATGGTTCATAGCATTGATTCTCTGGCTTACAATCTTCCTCTGTTATAGAACCGAAATCATTTTAATTTTCAACATCTTCGGGATAATTCAGTGAGTTTTGACTTTTTGGAAATTAGGTTCGTTTTATTTTAAACTTTAAGCATATTGGAGTCGGAGAAGTTTGAGGATTCCGCCTTCGGGAAACCCAAATAAAAATTCTATGCATTTCGCCATGTTTTAGTCTAAAAAGGAATCTAACAATATTTGAGAAAATACCAAACATTCATATAAAACAAATAAATATTAACTATAATAGCAATAAAGCGCGAAACGTTACAATGTGTGATGAAAGTAGGATTCACGACAGTATAAGAAGTTATTTCAGGAGTAGGCTGACAGAAGTAGAATATGGGTCATGATAATTAGGATTATCATCAAACTGTGAAGCAAACTCTGCAAATAGAAATAGAAACGGATGAATGATTACTTTTTATTAAATCTATAATATTGTTGGAACAAATCATTAAAAAACTATATTTAAATATAGATTTGAAATTACTCTATACACAGTAAATGCCCCAGATATTAGTTATCTGAAGTTGGATAAAAACGTTGCAAACAATTGACAACTACAATTATCCGACGACGGATCATTTTTATCCGCCATTATACTTTTTGATCGGAATTCATCTCGTTTGGTTAAAAATTCTACTATTTGGTTGAAAATTGAACTATTTTATTGAAAATTCGTTTCACTTTTTATTGAAAATTCATTTTTTAACTGGTCACTAAACTATTCCATTTTTTGTTTAAAATTTGTATTTTCTAGTTTTGGTGAAAGATTCATCATTTTGGTTGAAAATTTATCTCTTTTTTTGAAAATTTAACAATTTTATTAAAAATTTGTTTTTTCTGGTTTAAATCTTTTTTAAACTGGTTCAAAATTCATGTATTTTGTTAAAAATTCGTGTTTTTGGTAGAAAATTAGTCTTTGTGGTTTAAAATTAATCCCTTTTGATTAAAAAGGCAGCTGCTTGATTAAAAAGAATTAATTTTTGGCTTAGGCATTATTTCCTTTTATTGAAAATTTCACTATTTGGGTGTAAATTAACTTTTTTGTTGAAAATTCATATTTTTGATTTGAAAATTAAAATGCTTCCAAGAAACTTCATCTCCTCGGCTTTAAAAGTTAACAATTTGATGGAAAATTAACTACTTAATAGTTAAAAATTCAACTCTTCAATGGAATGTTAAATTCTTTTCTTGAAAATTCATTTTCTTTCGAAGATTTATTATTTTAGTTGAAAGTTCATCTTTTTGGTTAAAAATTGTACTATTCTGCAGAAAATTCTTTTTTTTCCTTGAGAATTAATTTTTTTGACTAAAAATGTAACTATTCCATTTCAGGTTGAAAATTGATATTTCAAATTGAAAATAATTCTGTTTTGGTTGAGGATTGAACTATTTTGTTGAAAATTCGTTTTTTTTCTAGTTGAATTGAACTGTTTTTGATTAAAAATGAAAATCTTCTAATGTTGAAATATAACTATTACATATTTCGTTGAGAATTCATTTTTTTTTAAATCGACTACTTGGTTTAAGGTTGAACTAATTTGGGAAGAAGTAATTTTTCTGGTTGAAGATTTATAGTTTTCGCTGAAGATTCATAATTTGAGTTGAAAATTTATATATTTGGGTTAAAACGTAACTTTTTTGTAAAAAATTCAACAATTTGGTAGGAATTTAATAAAAAAATTAATCAGTTTGTCCTTCCATGTCGGATTATTTTTCGAGTTCTTATACACCTCATTAGAGCCGCCATTTTGTTTTAAAAATTTGAATTTCATGTTTAAAATCAACTGCCGAAAATCCCTTGTGAATTAAATTTTTTTTTATCCAATTTTTTCGAGTTTCTGAACGTCCCATTCGAACCGCCATTTTGTTTTTGAAAATTGGTATCTCAAATTTGAAATCAGCTGCCCAAAAACGTCTTCACAGAAAATTTCCGCGCCAAAAGGGGCGCTGCGGTGTCATATAAATATGGCCGCGGAATCCATATGGATAATATGGAGTAGTAGCAATAATTTAATAAAAAAGTAACGTTTAAGGTTAGAAAATAGTATTTTTGGACTTAGATAGTTTGGGCAGTTACGCAACAGCTACACCTACATCCAGAAATATTATCGAAGGCCCAAAATATTCTTAATTCTAGTATGATTGTAATGTGCGGAGCTACCATAAAAACTCCCGAAAAAGTTGAAATATAGTCATTGTGCCTCCAAAGAAGTGCTTTAACTTTATAGCTTCACGAAATAACAGGAAGGTTAATAATTATTAGTGGCATATTTTTATTTATTTTTCCTATTTGAACATTAAAAGGCCTAGGTATAGCGTTTCGCTTGAGAGATCGTTTCTTTTCGTCTAGCTCTGTGAAATAGTAAAAATATTAGTTCACAACGGTTACATTTTCGTGAAATAATAACATCAAATATTATTTATTCAATTAAGCTTTAGCATAACAACCTGGAAACCATTAATCATTTTCATTGAAATGTAAGAAGCAGACAAGTAAATTCTTGACGTTATAATCTTTCACATTTAGATTTCTCAACCACTCACTGTGTTTATTTACAACTTCGATTTTGCCAAATAAGTTTCGCCTTTTTATTTTAACACTTCTAAGCTTTGGCACTATATGAAAACTTAAATTGAGGTTTTTATTTTCTTTGGAGTCACAACCACTGACGCGACAACCTCCGAAACTTATTGAATTTCGATATTGACGTGCAAATTCCATTATTGAAGCAAATAATTATGAGCTAGGAAGTATTCTGCACATCAGAGCTACTTATTACAGCACTTATTTATTCAGTGGGATGATCATTACAGTTAAACTATATATTTTTGCTGTTTTTCGTGATGTTTTAGGCGTACTTATTATGTCAACCGCGGCCATATTGATCAGTTCGCATAGGGGCCGACAGTGTCGCATAGCAAGTTTTAATCCCCAATACATATCGTCGCTTAACTTCTGGCACCGCCTAATCCACATTGTGGCAAAAATGGCTTTCTTGGCCAAAATGGGTTTATTACGTTTTTCGAAACAAATTTTCGCGCCGGAGTGAATGAAAAGATCAATTAAATAGAGCCGGGGAGCCACCATACTAACCTCTTTCAGAAGAAACAACTATCAGTTCCAGAATAAAACAGTTTTAGGTGTCTCCTGAAAAATATGATAAACTGATTAGGCGGTGTCAGAACTTAAGTGACGATATACAAGACGGCTTTGTATGGATATAATAAAACATAAGAATGTTCGAACAGGAAGATTGCAGGGGCCTCTGAGAGGAATCTAAGAAGATTCCGGATAAAGCGAAGTTCCACAAGATCCTGGCAATGTGCCATTGGGCCCTTCTGCCCCTTTAATTCACCGGGGCGATTGGGCTCTACCCAATGCTCTTACAAAAGGGCTTGGCCTTCGCCTTCGTCCCACTGACAAAACTATTTAGAGCAAGCATTGCCCTTAAGCACGTGCCATCGGCATGGAGGGACGACAGAGTGACCTTCATTCCTAAACCTGGGATGGAGGGCTACACTGCTGCTAAAGATTTCCGGCCGATCAGTTTAATGTCCTTCATTCTGAAGACGCTAGAGAAACTGGTCGAGAGGTATATCAGGAATGAGGTGTTTCTAGCTTCCCCGCTGCACAGAGGACAGCACGATTTTCAGGCGGGCCCCTCTGTGGAAACTGCGCTCCATGCTGCCATAGCTTTCAGGTGTGGCGTGTCAGACTAGCTAGTAATCTGAGTATAGGAAGCATGCTAAGCCGGAGGCGACTAGAAGCTAGATGGCGCGATGGCCTGGTTAGGGGAGTAGCGCCACAGGGGGTGTCCCACATTGGAAGAAAATGCATTTTTTTCGTTCAAAAAAGTCTTCCAGCCTTCAATTTGTTTCCCGATTTGCAGTAGGCTAAATAAGGAAGGGTATTGTATCCAGGGATACGCGGATGACTTTGTACTCCTAATTAGGGGACTCATCTGGAAACGTTGATGGGTCTTACAAGGTCGGGTAAATCCGGAAAAGACCAGCCTGGCTATTTTTACGAGAAAGTACAAAGTGTCGAAAGTTGACGCCCCTCCCAGCTGAAAAATCCTGTTCAGGAACCTCAGAGGATCCTGCATGTAACTATACAGTTAATATTGATGGTTCATGTGCATGAATTTGGCGGAGGGAACTGTACCTAATCCTGCAAAGGAACCTGCACCGACAAAGGAACCTTTAATTGATCCAGTATAGGTTCCTGTACAGGTTCCTTAGAGAAGTAAATTGAGGTGAGAGTTCCTGTACAGAAACACGTAGGGTCCTTTACAGAAACCAATCGCAAACACTCATGTCACTGGCAGCTATAAAGTTGCCTTCCTTGTATTCCCTTGAAGATCCAACTCACTATCGAGACAGCCAAGCCACTAGCGAACCCTAGCGGATTAGTTCCTATGCCGGTTCATGTATGCCCGCGCAATTTCGTGTGGAGGTTCGTGTATTGATTTTGGTGGTCTGGTGGCCACTCGTGAAACTCAAAACGATGCAGGACAGGCTGCGACGATTACAAATGCCAGCATTTAGGAGCGTGACGGTAGCAATGAAGACTACGCCCACAGAGCGGTAGGATACATACTCTGTGAAGAGCCCCCACACGTTGCGATAACCGTCGGAGCTGCTCACGCGCTGGACCACCTGCTAAATGCAAATAGATGAACTTAGAGACTAAACACACTGGGCTTCCAAGTAACATCAGAACACGGCCGATTCTAGAAATGAGGCAAGACCGAACAACGAAATGCTTCAACTCGACCAAGACTTTCCGCATCTGCATCCCAGTCAGGTTCTATACATGGAAAGCAAATGGTAACCCCGTCCTTCAAGGGGATATCTGGCACACACACGGCTCCAAAGAAGTGGGGGGTCAGGCGTAGGGATCTCATTTGGGCGGCATGCCACCTGGTGAAAAGCAGCGCTGCAATTAAATACATAGGAATGAAACCGGTATTGGGACTAGCGTCTTACTGCATCAAGATGACCGACAAAAGCTACACAACGCTATATTCAGTTTATTTCCACCAACCTTGCGTATTTTAACATGTCTACTTTCTAATCCAATTCTTTTTGCCAAACAACAAACTTAACCTTGCGGTACATATCATTTCTCGAGGCAATTAAAATTTGGAAGCAATTACTTTACATAACCATGACCAAATAGGTCACGCTTTACTTGCATGGAGTGAATTCTCTCCGGACCCAGGCTAATTGGCTCCCAGTGCCTGGTGCTGTAGAATGTGGATAAAAGAAGAAAAAGAAAAGCTAGATCCGGATGAAGCACCGGGAACACTGGGAACTAACCCAGGGTTGTCGACAGGCGAAAGCCATCCTGGGCTATACGTACAAGATAGACAGAGCCATTGGAATCCTGTGATTACCCAAGAAATACCTAAGGACATCGGTTCAGATGCTCACAAGGCACAACCACTTGAACCATCACATGCACAAAATGGGGTTCAACCCCACGACAGAGTGCAGGAAATGTGGCTGAGACGATGAGACATCCCTGCATGTCTTATGACAGTGCCTGGCATTGGCCAGGCTCAGGCAACAATTCTTTGGGACTCACTTCAGGGCTTTAGAGCTTAAGGGGCAGGGGGCGGCATTGCGGCTCCCCGGCCGTCTATATACTAAATAACTAACTACAAGGGGGAATGGAGGTATTAAAAATCGTTCAAAAAAGCGTTACATAATATATGGACGACCTCTTAATTGTCGAATTGTGATTTATACTTTTCAAAATTAAACAGTTTCAGTCACAAGTGAAAAATTAACCAAATGGGAATAATTGAAATTGTATTGTTCGAAATTGAAAATTTATAAGAATAATTTATAATTATTAAGCAAATCATGCAAGTGTTCGAGCTTCCTGTTTTAATTAGTTCATTAGTTTAATTAGTTCAAGCGAAAAAAACTTTTAGAAGTTTCAAACCATACAATTTCAAATCGTTTTATTTTGACCCGGTAAGAAGACTTGTATTGAAAAGTATTCGAAACTTTCGTGTTCAATGGTGACGTGACAATTATTGAATTCTTTTCCATACTATTTTTGTCCTCGCATTTTGAATCCCTGTAGCAGGAGAAGTTATCTCTTAAACTAAATACCTTTTTGTACCCAATGGTCACAATATTTTCTAAATACTCTTCGATACCCCAAATCGACCATGAAATAGAAAATTTGTAATCCCTTTTAAAAGTTCACATTTCGCTGGTCATATTTACTACTTTTCGAATAATAATGAGGTTAAAAGCATTTAAAAACACAGTATTAGTCATTTTAAGTCGTCAAGATAAATTACGTTTTGTGATAAAGTGATGTATTGTTATGCACAATCCTACTAGATTTTGCTTCTAATGCGTTAAACGAAAATAGCGTTTTGAATTTATTTCAGGTTACGTTTGACAGCTCCGATCGTCTTTGATTGGAATCTAAATATTTTAGCTGCATGATCTGGGATTTAGAAAAGGACAGAAACGTCATTCATATAGGTATTGAAATTTCTAATACCTTTGAATGCAGGCTTTTTTACCGAGGAACAGTTTATTTTAAATTGTCCATTCAAAAAAAAAAAACTTTCAAATATTGCTCAATTTCAAGATTATTTGTTTGAAGTCCTCAAATAGAAACTGTTAAATGTAAAACTTTTTCAATTTACCAGTATCATCTAAATATGAATCTAGGAATTCGAACTTCTTTGAAAAGTGACTACAAAAAGGCCTGAAGTAAAAATTCGTTGTGGGATAGTTGCATACATTTAAATTGTTTTCCTTGTGAAATTAAAAGATAATTGAAAACTGAACGTATGTACTTTGAGAAAGTTTTTTTCAAATAAGCTCAGATATATTACCTTTATCTTAAGAAATTTTACTTTTTTGATTTTTTTGCGAAACAGTTTTTTTTATGTGACGTATCAAGGTCAGAGCGTTTATTGAATACGTTTCCCATAGATTTTTTAATGTATTTTTTTTAGATATTAGGTCTTCAACACTTTTTCAGATGTACTAAAATTTTCAGAATTTTATGCAGTCCCTAGTAAAAATGCCTATTAGAAACCAAATAGAAACCTAATAGGATGTGGCTTCTGTCAGGTCCTATTACTTTCGA